>UCOM01000105.1:0-136360 GCA_900474385.1 Ormyrus pomaceus
TTTAATACTAAAAGAAATTTCATGAAACAATAATTTTATAATTTAAAAGTAATAGAATGTTTTCGTGGTTTATTGCTTAGAATTAAATACAATTTATTTTAATTTTTATCAAATGGATATAAATTAAAATAATTAGATATATAATACTTGGTTAGTATCAGAAAGTAAGGGCGCGCGAAGCGCGCATGAACTTGCTCGTCATAATAAAATATTAGAATTTTATTACGTTGGCTAATAATTCCAAAATCTACATTATTAAACGAAAATTTCTTACATAATAAGTATTATAATATTATTAGTTAAACTGGTGAACTTCCACGCCTTTCCCCCCACCCTTGAAATCTTGAAAAACCCCATTTCCCATCCGACAACTCTCAAAGAAAACGCAATCAAACACTCACTCACCTTCAGCGCGCACCTAAAAATTCAATTACATCATCCAATGAAAAAAGCTCCCCCAAACAAAGCGGTGTCGTTACGCAACCGTCCCTAATCAGCCATCTCTCAATTTGTTTTTCGCATATCCCCTAGAACACGAGGTAGAGAGAGAGAGAGAGAGAGAGAGAGGGGGGGGGAGAAAGAAAATCAGCCGAAACGCGCGCAATACGGAGTCAGTCGCACACTTGATTTGCCGCTTTCACCTCTCGGGCCTTCCTTTCAGGGCGCGTCCCCGAGATAACAGATTATCCCATATCCCCCGGCGCGTCGACAATTCCACTTGATTCGGAGAGAGAGAGAGAGGCTGAATGAGTCGGTAACGAGATGCACGGGGTGGCCCGCACGTGCCCTCAATGGACCAATCAAACCTCGCCCTCGACGCCGAGACTTCTCTCTGCGGGGCGACGCCGCCGCCCGGGATTAGACTAATGTAGATCGCCTTTATCGCCCAAGGATCAGAGGTGCGTGAATTTTAGCCGATTTCGATATCGGACGAACGGAGGGAGGGCCGAGGTGGGCGAGAGGCTTCTTTTGGTTTCGGTCAATGGGCAAGTTCTGTGGAGGACTGATGCTTATCTAATGTTGATTTCTTTCGTAGGGAGGCACCGTTGGCTATTCGTATATGTTTTGTAACTCGAGTAGAGAAAAGATAAATATATTCAGTGATATAATTAGCTTATTCTCTTACTTTTATTTAGCAGCCGAGGAATCAGCGCCCAACAACAAGTTCAAAAAGTCCAAGGCAGTCCTCTAAAAATCCCGAATGCTCGATCGCTCGGAGATCCGTTCGAATCGTCCTCACGTCAATCCGCAATAGCCGAACCAAATCACACCGCAATCACATCAATGATATTCCGCTCGATCGTACTCGCTCGCGGCCGCTAAACTAAGCCGCACACTATATAACGCCGCGAGTGAATCAGGGCACAGAAGGCTGGACAACGTGTGAAGAGGCCGCGGCTCTCTTCTCACCCGCCAGAGAGATTCGCGCGCGTGCAACGAGGATCCGAGAGACTCACCTACGCCGATGTATCCCCCCCCCCCGCGGCGAAGCGCGTAATCGCCCTCCGGGCCATTGTTCCCCGGTCGCACGAGGCGCCGCTCTCCCGTAATCGGATTCGGCGATGTATTTTAAAGGAGTCGATCATGTGATTAGAGATCAGGAGTTTTTCGTGTCGAGGCGCGTTGTTGGGGTGAGCTCGAGTGTGAGCTCCTTTGGGAGTCAATAAGGGCGTAATTGCTGTTCGCGCGTTTTATTTTCTATGTGTGAATTTGATGTAGTTATGTGTATTATGTCAATATTTCTATACATTTAGCATTAAAACTCTATTTAGTAAATCCTATCTTGATATCTATTAATTATAAGATTAATGTATTTGATGTCAGTTTTATGTTCTAGCGTAAATTTCTGTGCAAAAATCGTGCGAATATTACGACGAGTTCATTGCCTCAATTTAAGGGTGCAAAATTTTAATTATCTGACGTAGGATCTAGCTCATTTATTAAGATCCGAGACAATCGGTTTTAGAATTGGCTCGAAGTGCGAATAAAAAGTTTTCAAAAACTCTTCAAAATTGTATACTCGAACATTGAATATTTTTCCTCTAGACCCAACAATCCCTTCCTCGAGCAAGAAGCGCGAAAGTCCATCCCGAAATCCGGCGAGATCCCCGAAATCAAACCTCTCGCGAGAACAATTCATTGCCCAACAACCCTCTTATAATCGCCTCGGCGGCCCCGTCTGTAAAAATATCATAATCGCTCCGGCTTGCAGCAGCGGCGGCGGCAAGCTTATATACATTTCGAGAGATGTCCTCGCTCCTCGCGCGCCGCCGCCGCCGCCGCCGCCGACGAGTTGGCCAACGCGCGGCACGTTGCGCAAACGTTTTTCCCCGCTGCTGCTGCTGCTCGCTCGGCGGCTTACTCCGTGACACACAACTTCGGGCCCCGCGGTTTGCTGCCCCTCTTATTTAGCGTATTCATTTGCGGTCGCGCACAGAGAGAGAGAGAGAGAGAGAGAGAGAGAGAGAGAGAGAGAGAGAGGGAGAGGTAGAGAGAAAGAGAGAGAACGAGGGAGCGAGGCATTGATCGGGTTCGCGGAGGTATGCCGTGTGTGCGTGCCGAGAAATTTCACCGGGATCGCCTGCGAGGCACTTCTTGCGGGGAGGAATTGTAAGGAGGGTTGCGCGCTATTTTTTTTTTTCTCTTTTCCCCGTAATGCGCTCTTGGCAACTTTTTGAGGTTGCCGCGGGGAAGGAGAGTTGGTAAACTTGGAGTTGGACTTTGAAATTGATGATAATTTATTGTTGGATTTTGAAACTGGTTGAATGTCTGTGTTGTTAAGTGTCGGTTGAATCGTGTTTGCCGGCGTTGAGAGTCATTTTCTCGCTTTATCTTTACAATATAGGAAATAAATCGAGACTCTATACTCGTTGTGTAAAACACGACATTTTTCCAAGGAGAAGGTCAGACTTCCTTATTACCAATTGTTGAAGCCGCGCCGAAAATTCCTCGGCAACAAACAAACAACCCACCTCGAACAAAGCTCTCGCGCAATTTGCGCAGATTCACAGCGCGATTGTTTACCCTAGAAAAAAAAAAGAGCAGCGTATCGTCGCTCTCTCCTACATACGTCGATAGAAAAAAATCTTGTAGAAAAGCCGCTCGCCGCCGCCGCGTCGGGGAACAGAATCCGCGGCATTCAAGTGCGGCTCCGCGCCGCAAATTACGGATCAATTCAAGCCTCGATCCCATTAACAATGCGGCATTACGCGCAGAGCGGCGGCCCCCTCGATCGCCGCGCCGGAATCCGCGCCGCGCTCGCGATTGGCTCGAGTTTCCAGCGTGCGAAAGGCAAGGGTGCGGACTGCTACGGCGACGCGCGTCTATACATATATGTGGACGCTGCTGCTGCGACCGCCTGAGAATCGAAGATGCGTTTTGCTCGTTGCCGAGGCGGATCGACGGAGAGGGATTGTCAGCTTTTTTAGGCGAATTTTTTTTACTGTGTTCTGCGTTTGCTTTTGAATAGGATATGATTGATTTCGGTTTCTTCTTTATTTATTACATATGATAATAACTTTAAACGAACCTGGTAGAAGCATATGCGATAATATTGCTAGAAACTTTCATAGAAGTACCTTGCTTATTCGCAGCTTTCTCATGTCGATGTTACTAAACTTCGTTATACTTGTTCAAACGCCAGCATCCACGCTTAAAAAGCCCGGCCAAAGTGCCTTAATACACTTACAATACTCGAACGAACCATAAATCAATAAAGCTCAATCCCCCAATGAAAGCCTCCCCGTCATACAAAGAAATTTCCATGTACGTTCCGGCGTACATAATCTCACGGATCCCCGCGTGTCACCCCAAGCGATCCTAACCTTCCCAACCTCATCTTCGTCTCGAAATAGCAGCGTGTGTGCACCTCTCCCCCCTCCAATAAAAGGCATCTGGTAATCGAGTGACCTCGCCGTTATCAAGCGGTTGATGCAATAAAAGTCTCTCGCGCGGCGGACAGTTGTCATCCTCTCTCTCTCTCTCTCTCTCTCTCTCAGGACGGCTTACGCAACTTGATTTCTTTATTCTTCGATTAATTCAATTCGGCTCTGAATCACGGCCTCGGGATTGAGGCGCAGCGCAAATACTAATTAAATATCGCGCCGACGGGCGTTGATTCATTGTTTCGATGCTTTTTTTCCCGCCGCCAAAGACGACGACGACGACGACGACGACGTCGAGGAGAAGGAGGAGGAGGAGGCGGCTACTTGCGCGCTGATTAAACGAATTAACTTGTTGCTTTCTATTACATTTTCTCGGGGCTTCTTGGAAACGATGCCGAGATGCGCGTGGCCACCGGCTGGTTAACGGTGCTGGCCTATTTCAGTTAGCTTTATGAGTTTGCTCATCGAATTAGGCGGACTTGATGTCGCAGTTGGAAAATTCTTAATAAAGCGGATGCTTTGCGTTGTACACACTTTTTAGATTTTCGTTCCAATGGCTTGTTTAAGGTTGACGATTAGTATTTATTGCATTGCTATCAATAGAAAGGTTTCTTTCAGAACGAGCTTTGAACAGTTTGACAACTTTATGTCCTGCGGATCAACTGTTTCCATCAATATATTTCAATCAAACCCCCCGGCCAAGCTAACTCGATAAAAATCTTAATCACCTTAATCCGGAATTCAGGACCATACGAAACCCCTTGATTGCCCTGAACTTTGGCGACTTTGACTCACCATCGGTCGTGTCTGCAAAAAAAGTGATTCATCCCGACTTCCGAACTCCCCAAGTGGCAATTATACACGAGCCAGCATCCAAAAATCCCGGCAAAAACTAAAAAAAAATTAACGTCATCATCGCCGAATAAAAAAATAATCAGCCCACTTCCGGGGGGGCGAGGCGTTCGTCTTCATTATCATCGACGTACCGGCGATTAGTGCGGGCCGTCCGCGAGAGGCTCACCGTCGCTTCTCGGAAGCGAATGAAAAAGTGGTATAGAGCCTAGAGATGACCGCGCGCGAGAGAACGGAGGATATGTATATGCATGTGTGCGGGTTCTGTGCGTTAGCTGGGCTTTTAATTGAATCAGGCGACACGCAAGCGAGTCTTTTCTCTGGTCGGAGCGTCGGTAAACTCGTCGGGTCAGTCGAGGTCAAATCGGTAATGGACTGACCCTTGAGTCCCTCGTGTGTGTGTGTGTGTGCGTTTGCCTGGAGTGGCACGAGAAATGCTGTCGATACGTTGCGGTTGGCTTCGCGTTAGACGGCCTTCTTCCGATGCTTCCTGTTGATGCCTTCTCGCGCGGCTTGGCAATTCGTTAGCGGCCTTGAACTCAATTGCGGAATTTCGTTTGCTGGAAAGTTTTTCGAGCGAACCAAGTATCAGTGCAGTTTGATGCGACAGGTAATTGGGCTAAGAAGTGGATTCAAAATAATTACGCTTCGCTGAGTATTTGTTTTTAATTTACTTTTTTGCGGGAGGTTTTAACACACATTTTTATATATGAACCCTTGATCGATTTAATTAACGGTCATGCTACGTTTGCATTATTAAATGCGGGCGAAGTTCCGGAAGTGGCGTGTTGAATCAATCTTTCATTTTAATGATACGAGCTGGACGACGGATTAAAAACATTATCAGTTATTAATCTTCGGGCCTAAAATTTTTATAACAAACATATATTGTAATCAAGCTTATTAATTGATCAAATTAACTGGTAAATATCCAAGTTGTTTTACTTTTAGCATGCAGTGTATCCATTAAAACATGCAATTCCCGCAAGTTTTCCATCCGACTTCACCTCGATTTTCGTTATTCCCCGAGTGTCGAACAAGCGAAAAACTGACCTCGAAAGCAGCTCCTTCTACCCTACTAGCACTCTGTCCATTTTCCGCGATTTCCTCTTTTTCCTCGGCTCCTCGTCTCGCAATAATTACCAGCCGGGATCTTACTCTCGCCGTCGAGTGACAGCTGCCGTTGTCGAATAAATCGCCGGAGAGCTGCTCCTCGGGCCGCCGCGGAGAGCAGCAGCCGGAGAAGAGTTATGATCGCGTTCGGCAAGGTCGGCGACACACGCCGCGCGCCGCGATCGTAACTCGGCTTTTTTCGGGGCGCGGACGCCTCCGGGACTATTATAAAGCTTTTTGCCGAGGCGACCCTGAGAGAGAGAGAGAGAGAGAGGAGAAAACGCCGCCGCCGCCGTGGCCGCGCCGATGAGGTTCTGCGGGTTCTTGCTACCGGCGAGAAGTGCGCGGGACGCGCCGTGATTGATGGATCCTACGGCTCTCCCCGCGAGCTCTCCTCGGATCTCTGATAGGCGCGCAGGAGTGCTTCGTGCCTAAGATTGCATTGCGAGAGAGACGCTGCGCCCGGGATCGGCTTTTGCTGCGGCTTCGATTGCGATGTTTCCTTGGGCCGCGTTGAATAGGTGTGCTGGATGGATTTTATAATTGTGGATCGATCGAAAGCAATAGAAGTCGGTGGTTAAATTGTTGTACCGGATTACGCAGAAACGGAAATGGACGTATTGTAGGTGCATTTTACTAAATTTAGGTTTTTAATAATACTGAAAGTTCCAATTCGTCGTGCATTGGTTTTTTTGACATTGTGCATGGAGGAATACAGAAGTTCTGAAATGTTCTCTCAAACACGTCAATTCCAGCTTAATAAAACCATGATTAAACGCGCCTCCAGCGCCACGGCAGCCTCTCAAAAGCCTTTGAGCGCGGCGAAAAACGGTAGTTTTCCAATTTCCCACATCCTCGGCTCTGCCCATTGATCGAAGCTCATCCTCCACAATGCGCCGCCGCTAATGGCGTAGAAAACAGCTCTCCGCAGAACAAAGCTGCAGCAAAGAGTTGCTCGTCGGAGGAAAGAAAGAGGAGAGAGAGAGAGAGCGAGAGAGAGAAGCGCGCGCCTCTGTGTCCCTCTCTTCCCTTTGTGGCGAAGATTGTGTGTTAATGTATGGCTGGCATTCGGACGACAAGCGTGACAAATTGCTTTATTAGGTCGGCAGCCCGGGAGCCTTTCCACCATGAGGCCGCGTACCTCACACGAGATTGTGTGTACGCTCTCTCGCGCGCCTTCTATTCCTTTCTTCTGGGCAGCGGCCCTTTTTTTTCGACGCCTTTTCTCTCTCTCTCCTCTCCGGCATTATCAAGAGGAGAGGCGAGGATGAGATGAGGTGTCGCGGGGATGATGTGCTTTTGTCCGAGCTTAAAACTGATTCCCGGGGATTCGAAGCTCGGACGTGTAGCCGTCGATGAGAGTGTTGTAAGTATACGTAATGAAGGCGAATTAATATCGATTTTAATGGATGCCTCGACAGAATCTTGGTACAATTTCAAGCGAGACCGCCCGCTCGAATTTGATTCTTCATTCGAAAACGAAGCATTAACCCTCCGTTAAAAATTGCGCAAACCATCCAGCGAACGCAAAAAAAATCGAACTATTTAATCAATTTTTTCCGAAGCAGCGCGCGTTGCGCAACCGAACGTTTTTTCCTCCCCCCGTCCCCGCGCAATTAATTAATTCGCGCGGATAATGCAATTCCAGAAGCGTGCCGGCGAAGCTCATTAAAGCCGCGGCGGCGGCGGCGGCGGCGGTCGTATTAATGGATCGCGCCGAAAGCGAGTCGCGGGGTCCAGCTGTGCGAGGAGAGCGCGTTACGAGTCGCTTTTTTGCGCGCGCGCGCGCCCGGAGGAGCCGCGTGTCCTCCCGGACTTGGCGCGGTCATTAGGCCCCCTCCGACTGTATATATGCTCTTGCCGCTCTCGCTTCGAGGCTCCCGACGACTTGTCCTTCTGGCCGATTCGGGGATATTCGTGTATGTGTGTGTGTGTGTGTAGCTACCGGTGGATCGAAGGTTGAGGTACACTTTTCGAGGAGATTGTAGTTTTTCGATGTAGGATCGTTTTTTTGCGATGTGGTGTGAGTTGAGTGATGGCTTTATTGAAGGATAATGCGAGCAGAGTCGTTTTCGAAATTGTAATTATTTGGGGGGGGGGGGGTTATTTCTTATTTTGATTTTTAGTTAATTACAGTTTTAAAACTATATTTACTTTAGAAAAGCAAAAATGCTCGCGAAGAATTATTCACGTTCAGCCTTTCCGTCAATCGACTTCCCCCCATAAAAATCGCACTTGTCGCGACAAATAAAATATCGTCTATACGCACTACACACCCATATCGAGCGAGTCAACAACCCGGCTTTCTTCCGGCTCTCCGCGGCGCGGCGGACACGAAAATAAATCGGTCCCGGGGAGCTCGTTGTTTAAAAATCATTACGCTCGAGAGAGAGAGCCGCCGTCATCAAACACTCGAGAGAGCGGGCCTTTCGGCAGGTGTGGAAAGGCACTCGTCGCGTCCAGTGCCGCGGCACACACACTCGAGACACACTCTCGCGTGTATGTATACCTGCGCGAGGAGCCCCGAAATTGATTGACTCGCAACGGACGGCCTATTGACGGACGGACGCGGCGCGAACTAATGAATGAAAATTAAATGGGAACCGTTATTTTGAGTGAGGGGAGGCAAAAAAGGCCGAATTCGGCCGGGATGATACTTGGAGAGGACTCGCTTTTTATTTGTTGTGCGAGTCGCTTGTTGTTTGCTGAGTTTCGCTTCTGTTCGGTGGCTTGTGTTATGTAAGAAACTGGTTTTTTTTATCGAGGGATTGATATCATTGTTTCTAAGTCGACTTTAGATTGTTGTAAGTGCCGCAAACAAAATTAATTAATATCAGTAAAATTGTTTTTTGACTTTAAGGTATTTTTTTATAATTAAACGGAAAAAGTTCCGCGGCAAATGAAGATTAGAATTTATTTTTCCATCCGATCAATTACTCAAACCAAAGTCCAAAACACTAATCTCTTTCATCACTCATAAGAACATACATCACATCAAACCAAAAGCTTGATACTTTACGACAAGCAGCATCAAGACCGCGACGAACATTACCACTAAAGCCCGCCGTGAATCATCGAAAATCCGAAGCAGTAGTCGCAGTCCCCCGAATTAGCCGTCCGTCGACAAAAAATGAGGGAAGCCGCGGCGAAAAGCTCTCGGCCCGCATTTCCGGCCCTCTCGTAAGCAGCGGGGAATTTGATTTAAGACAAAGCGGCAGTCGTCATCATCCGTTCGCGCGGTGGCGGCGGCGGCGGCGGCGGCTGCCGATCCGTAACTGGAACATGGGAACAGTCCGGATTTCTGGTCCAGCGTCACGTCGCACACGTCGGGCCCGTCAATGAATAGATAACGAAGGAGAATGAGCTAGTTGAGGCGGTCTGATACATCGGCGACATCGCCGTAACATTTATCTGCATAATTCGTTCTTATCAGTGCGGATTCCCTCGCCGCGCGACAGAGATTCTCAACCCGACCCCCTTTTCCTGCTCGGGGTATTCAATTTTTTTTTTTTTTTTTTTTTTTCGTCTTTCCTGCGGACGGTTTTCGTGGATTCGCTGCTTTCTTATTAGGAGGTTTAAAATTGTAGAGTTACTGTAACATTTTTACAAAACTAATTTTAGGGTAAAATACAATTTTATATTAATATTTAATATTTTCTACTTTATTTAAAAATCCTGAAGAAATGTCTTATTAAAGTAAACTTCATTAAAAATTACGATGTGACAATTTAATTTAAACCTACCTAACGTAGTCTTGGAATTTCGCAACAATAAATTGTAGACTCGAGAGTTCCGTAAAATGCAATTATGAGACATAAACCGACGCAATGCCTGGCTTTATAAAAGAATACTTCAAGAGGTTTCTAGGTCGACTTCAAGAATTCAAAATATGGCAGAATTGTTAAATAAAATATGCAACGGTCGAGGCTCGTGAAAAATCTTTTGATAATATCGTTCGTTATTTGTCTTTCAATAAACCGAAGGCTGCAGTAAAATACTTAGATAAATATTTAAATATCGATTTTAAAACAAACTGTAAAAGTTGGCATTCTTTTTTTAGTTACTAATTACACCTGGATTTTCAGTCAGTAAAGACGTACTTAAGTGCACTAGAATTTTTCTGAAAAAATTTATATACATCAAAGTTATTTCAATATATTTTATCAATTTAGAACCGAATCAATAATATAATTTTTTAAATAACACAAGTTTACAAGTTTTTTTTTACATTACTTTACATTACTTCACGAACGCAATTAAACCGCTACAAAACTCTGTCATCGCGCAGAAACAAAGCACCGAAGCAATTCGGCACTAGAACAAATAAAAATTCTTTTTATTGGACTTCTTAAGTTATACTTATTGCAGTACATTAAAGACACCCCATACCTACACGATGTTTAAGAGCTAAGCAACTACTCAAAGCGAGTGAGTTGATGCGAGCCGCGTATCACGAGAAGGAAGTTCAATTTAACCCAATAAAAGACAATCAGAGGCCGACGGCGACCGCAGAGAGAGAGAGAGAGAGAGAGAGAGAGAGAGAGAGAGACGAGTGTACTACTACTATTTCTCTGATCTCGCTAAACAGATCTGTCAAGGGACTTCTGCGCCATTCAAACCTCTCTGTCTTGACTCAAAATCTTACGCCGCCACTGATTTCCGACCCCTTTACGAGACCGTGATTTGGACTAATAGTCTTAAACTCGTCAAAACAATATACACTTGATTGGAAAAAACCCTACGGAGAAGCTCGTTGATGGAATGGTTTATGACGCGCTTGATGTTCTGGAATTTATTGCTTGCTTTTTCTGATTTTTATCAAAATGCAGCCATTAGAAAGTTTTGTAGTCGTCAAAATAGATACTTGATTATATTATTTTGTATTATAATACTTGCTATTTTTATTCGCAGTATTGATTTTTAAAACTTTATCCGTGCTATTTTTAAGCGAAGCCCTCAATCGACGAGTATTACTTATACACTTTTAATCCTTATGCTAATTATGTTTCACAAGGTTGGCAAAAAGTTCAATCTAAAAATCAATTCCCGACTAATCAGCGGACTTTATTTAAAAGTATAATTGAAAATCCTCATCAATCTTCATTGAAAGGTATATATTATATCATATTTTTTTTTTAAATAATAGAAAAATTAATTATAAAATAGATTTTTAGAGAATTAATGCGAAATGAGGTTTTTGAAAAAAAAGAAAAATGTGCTTTTTGTAACAAACAGACGTACCAATCGTTCGTGCGAAAAAAACGCTTATAATGATTGTAATAGATATTAAACTTGAACCACTCGATATCACCAATTATTAAAATTATTATAATTTTTTTTATTAGATTCCCAATTCCCCATCAACCTTCGTTGAAAAAAAAAACATTAAATCACATTTTTTTTTTTTAGTAATCTGTACATTAATTATTAAATAAATGGATTAAACGAATTTGCAATGTAGATGCTTCGACTTGCATTAAAATTTATTTTAATAAAATGAAGTATTTATAATATGGTTATATAAACAAAGGTTTTCGATACTAATGAAAGATAAAGTCTGTATATTTATAAGAGTAGTGTCTAATACTAATGGTTCTTCTGTCGAAAAATTTCTTAATTTATTCCAACGTTACTGTGAAAGAATCTTCATAATAGGATCATTCAATGTATCTTTGAAACCGGAAGGGCCATTTGAAGATGTCTTTTCTGGTGTAGTAGATTTATTTCTTAAAAGGAGGGTTAAAATAATACGTTATATTCAAGATAAATGAAGGCCAACCTATTTTTATTGACTCTATAATACGTGCTTTTTGATACTATTGGCTGTTCTATTAGTTTTGGCGAATAATTTAGGATATTTCTCCATAATAAGTCCAGAAGTTTTTTGACAATAAAGAAATTGCTTCACAAAATTATTTTAAACGCTATGTAAAATAATTATAAGAAAATATCTTCGGTGCTTTAATCAACTTTTTAACAAATCTGTTGTTTACCTTTGCCGAGAATCATACATTCTTATTCATAAATCAGATAAAATATTATTGAAAACGGCTTGAATTTTCCATTGTCAGAAGAGTGGCTATTATTTTGAAGTTTAATTCAATTCTCCTGAACCTGGGAGAGAACAATGATATATGGAAGACATGCATCACATTCGTCGAAAGAGTGGAAGGCGAATACACACTTTGAGTATTCAAGATTTATCTGTTTGCTTTCCTATTATCTTAGATATGTGCTGCAGCTGGTGTTTCAAATTTTTGTGTGGAAATTTTCATTTGTAAAATAAATTCATGTTTGAAAAATTGTTAAATAAAAAATTTGTTAAATTTGTTTTATTCTGTTATAAGATGTGCATTTGATAATTTAAAATAAATAAATATATCATTAATTCGTAAAATTCTTATTTCAGGTATTATCGCAGTATAATAAAAATGTTATATATTACATGAAGTTAGTACGTTTAAGTTTGAATATGTTAAAGTATATAGATTATTAAATTTGTCTAAATCCAACAAGTACTTATTACATACAAACGAAAGACAGAGTCCACATGGAGGCACATCACCCAATAAAGTCTTCTATAACAATAAAACCGCACTTACAGCACCTCGGTGAAAAAAACCAAGGAAAAACCCTTCCATCGCTTCGCGCATGTATACGTTATTAGCCCGTCGCTCCGCAGCGTCCCCCGTAAGAAGCCCCATTTGGCGAAAATCGTCGGACGTCCGGAAGTCCCGCGGAATCCGTACGTGAAGAGAGAGAGTGGCGCGGAGAGCGGCCCACGTAGATTAGGCGGCCTCTCTCTCGCCACCCTCGCCTTTTCGCCCCGAAGAAGAAGACAGGCGAGCGACAAGGGCGGCGACGTATTAGCGATTACACGCGCCGGGGACTCCATACATCGGCTCACCCCGGCTGGAACTAAGCGGCCAAAATGGCCACGTCCCATCGACGCTTTTCCCCGAGGCTTTTTTTTTTATTCCGACGACGCGGAGCTCTCTGGGATGGATGGATGGATGACTCGGGAAGAATGGCTGGAGGAGGAAGGGGCTTTGCGCTTTTGGAGGACTGAGGCGACGTGGGTGAAGGGTTCCCTCGTAGAGAAATACGATTTTCTCTTTTTTTTTCACTTTCTTCGGGGTATGTTTCTGTAATTTACTGAATTGTAGATTTAGGCCGGTGAAAATAATATAATAGTAAAAAGGGCAGACAAAATAAATATGCAATATTTTGTAAGAATTTAGAAAACAACAGCATTGATACCTACGAGGGCACTATTATTTGCAATTATAATTGAAATAAATTGCACTTCTTGATCCTTTACTCTTTTCCCTCCAAAGTCTTTCTTTTCAAGCCTCCCATTAAAGCAGCGATTGTATTAACCAAAGAAAAATTACCAGCACTTAAGACGCAACGTCCCCAAAGCGCACCTCGAGAGCGATATCAAGCCCGGCCGCTCGAAAAATATTGTCCACTCGTGGTTTCTCAAATTACTCCTCCCACAAAGGCAAGAGGCCTCAAAGGTATATACACAGCGCAACGAAACCCACACCTTGACGAATCGCTCAAACGTCTCGAATCCCCCGAACAAAGCTCGCAGCCACTCGACTCCCGTAAACACGGCATTTCCCTCTTGTACGATATACTTACACGTTTCGCACGCTGTCCTCTCTCTCTCTCTCTCTCTCTCTCTCGGTCCCCGAAAAGGGCGGCGCGCGCATCATCCCTTTCAGCATTAGCCCCCCCGACAAAGGGGCCCAAATCGGATTTTCGGCGCGATCGCGTTAAACGCGTCCCGCCGTGTTTACCGGGCCCATTAAAGGGATTTGAGTGGCCCCGCGGCGCGGGGCTCGGACGTCCAGGGGCGAGAGCCGCCGAGTGCGCGACGACGAGCCGCGCTTATACACGGGGTATAAGCGAGGATCGCCCGTATTGTGAGAGGAGGAATTAGTTGTTGGCTGTGTGTGCTGTTTTGTTTTTTTTTTCTTTTGGCTTTGTTTTCGGATGGAGTGCAGTGCGACGGTTGGCCTTTTTTGTTCGGCTGGAGTGGGGTAATGGATATGGCGCTGTTGTGACACGTTTTGTGCGTAGATTACGGGATGCGTGTAAATGCGGAAGAGGCTGGTAAGTTTGAGCTGCGCGCGGGGAGATTTTTTTTGGCGAATGCGCCTGCTTTTTAATGAATTTTTGCTCTGGGAAGGTATCTGCATGCATATCGAATTGATATTTTCTCCGTTATACGAAATTAATTATAACGAGTAAATAAATGACTAATTTTCCCTAGATAAAGAACTGAAACAAGAAATCAATAAAATTTAATGTTGTCCATAGCCTCTTTAATTTTCACACTACTAAATTTCCGCTTTCAGATTAGGCAAAATAAACGATAACCGCAAAAATTCCGCCAGCGAAGTCCGAATACATAGGAGAAGAGAATCAGCGAGAATTCCACTGCTCGCGAGCGACAGTATAGATGCGAATCGCTGGCCAGCGGCGATGGACCGGTAGCGGTTCCGTTCCGCAAGTATGCGAGGGAGGATCGTCCGTAGGAATTAAGGCAACGAGCCTTCGGCCTTTGCCGCGGCGACTTTAATTGCTCGTAATTGTTACGAAGGTCGGAAGCGGCCTGTAGAGACGTTTGCCCACGCAATTGACGGTCACACCGAGTCTCTCTATCTCTTCGTCTCTTTTTCGCTTATACAGACCGATCGACTAGTTGGGCGAACGCTCGCTTTTTTCCTCTCAAACTCGCAGGATTAATGGGCCGCCACTGCTGATGCTCGAAATCGACTTCTTGATCGAGTGTTTGGGCGATTTCGATGCTTCTAATGTATATTCTAGCGAATGAAAGCTGCTCGATGAATTTTCCATCGAAACTAGTGAAATTCAGGCAGCCCAAAATAACGGCTACGAGCCTCACTTCAAAGTGCAAAAGTATCCTTGGGCAGCACACCTCCATTTCCCAACGGCAACGGTGCACAACCGGTAAGTGACACAGTCGCTCCTCCTCTCTCCGTTCCTCTCCTCGCTCTCCTCGCGGCGCACACAGCCTTCCTAACGTCCGGCTTTTCAGAAAAACGTCCAGCTCGCAGCCGTGTCTCCTCTTTTTTCCCCGCCGCCGCCGCCGCCGCCGCCGCGGAGGCCTAAGGATGATCGGCGTCGAAAAAAGGACGAGCTCTCGCATGCAAAGCGTACATTAACAGAAATTGCAGCAGGCGGCAACCTCTCCGCGCGGCGTTACACTTTTTGCGCGAGTCCGAGGCGTATATGTATATACATATAAACGTGAAAACGGATCCGAAGGCTTTTCTGCTGAAATATGCATTTTGAAGAAAACACGCATACGTAATTTTGCCGACTGTCATTATTCCCGGGGCGCGCGGGGAGAAGCACCGCGACGCGGCGCGCAGTGTGCAGCGAGTGCGCTGCGAGTGACTTTTTCGAAAAGGCATGGGGATATTTTTTGGTCGGTTTTTCCTTTCGTTTCGTTGCTGGAGGTCTTTATGCGGCGAGGTGAATTTTTTTGATAAAAATTTTGGCTGCGGCTGCGATAAGTATTCAATTGACAAACCCGATATTTATTTTCAATGTTTGATCTAATAAAATTAAAATTTAAACTGAAAAAATGCACCTATTTATAATACGCAAAAGGACCAAAACTCAAAAGGACAAACGTTATGGGTCCTTATCAATTTTGTTAAAAATTCAAAAGTTTTTACGCACGTCTGCAAAATCCATACTTTTACGTTGTTTTACTTTCGAGCAATGAGCACAACGCTAAAATGTTCTCTCTACTTTTGCACACATCGAATTCCGAGCGAGTTCTCTTACAGCAGTCGGACTTCGTGATTATCTTTTCCTCCACTCTTTTCCTCTTCCCGTTTCCCATTTTTTTTCGTTCTTTTATTTTATCTGCCTCGAAGGTAGACATTACACTTGGAAGCGGAGTCTTTCCTTTTCTCCACTCGCGCTCATTTTTACCGTAAAAGGTGCAAGATGCGCTCGAAACATTGCAATCATTATTAATTATCTTCGATTTTTCGAAAAATCGTTTTTGCAAAACGGCGTAATGATTCTAAAAGAAATACACTCGCGTGTTTATTTGCGCATGGATGCGCGTGACGACTCTTTTATGCTAATTTTTTGAAAAATTGCACTCGCAGCTGTCATTGAGATCTGTAATATCGGGAAATTATAATTCTGAGGGAACGTTAAATTAAATTTTTTGCAGGAGAAATCTAAATTTTTAAGTCTACTTGAGAAAATTATCGATAATTTGGTGCCTAACAATATATCATTTACGCTTTTACCTTAACTAAAAATTGACCTTCCAGAAGCGAAAGAAGAATCTCAATTTGTCAGTTAGAGAGAAAATAAATTTTCGCACGTCGAAAACGGCGGCATAAACTCGATCAAAATAACAAGACGTAAAATCCCGAGCGTCACTCAGCGCCTCGCGAACTCCGTCGAAAATTCCAGCAGTCGTCAGCTCCGTTCAAACAGCGATCCACCGCAATAATCCCGCTTGTGAGCACGTCCAGCCAGGCGCTCTCCTGATTTATCAGTTGGGCACTCGAACAAACAGCGACGACCGGCTGGCATTTGGTAAAAAAAAAAAAAAAAAGCCAGTAGGCAGAGAGGCAGTCAGCCAGGCGGGCAGGAGGGGAGTATTTTATAAATTAACGTCAATGTGTCCGGCGCAGCAGTGATATCCGGTTACAAGGCCGGAAGCGGGCCGACAATGCGCACGCGCCCGGGGTACATGAAAAAAAAAAACGCGCGCGGCATTCCTCCCACAATTGTGTTGCGGAGCGAGGCGCGCGATCTTGGACCGCCGCTTTTCCTTTCAGGCCGATTGTCACGAGAGACGCCGGGGGCGTCGCCGCGCGTTCAAGGGGCGCTACGACTTTTTTATGGGCTCTGTGTATATGCATTCGCAAGTTTCGCCTTTTGCAACGGGTGCACGGAGCGATATGAGTACCCGCGCGCCGGGGACCGTTATTTTCTCTGCCCTCGGAGCTGAGCGGGGGGGAATAATGATCTGCTACTTTTTCGTTGCACCGCGCCGAATTATTGAGATAGTAACTTCGTTTTCGGTCATCTCGAGGGAGTACAAACGTTTTAGGGACGTTAACGCAGTATCTATGATCCTCGATGAAAGAGGTAAAATTTTAATATTTCCGTATATTTTAAAAGTACTCTCGATTCTTCCTAATTAACATAAAATTTATCTTTTATTCTAAACCACCCCATTAGCAGGCAGAATCAACATCATAAACCCCCCGACACCTCTTCGAAGACAACCAAGCATACATATATAAAAAGTTAAACCCGTCGAAAAAAAAAAAAAAATGCATCCTCATTCCATAAATCCCGCGGCAGCGAGCCCCGCACACGAGCTCGCACCGTCAATACACGCCGAGCTCTACACAGCGGCAGCAGCAGCAGCAGCAGCTCGCGGGCAGCAGCTCGCCTCTTTTCTCGGCGCAAAAAACATCCGTCTCGTCTTTTCTGATTACTTATTCAGCGGATAATTGAGCGGCCTGTCATTTCTCCCTCTCTCTCTCTCTCTCTCTCCCTCCCTCTCTCTCGGTGCTCTATATAGCCGGCTTTTTTTCCTATCCCGATATATATGCCTCGGCCGTATAGAGCGGCCCTCTCTGACGTGGGTGTGGATGCGCGTGTACATCGAGCGGAGACTTACGAGCGCGGCCGGGCCGCCGAGGCTGAAAATGTACGCGCTGCCGGTGTGGTGCTCACCGAGTGTTAATTAACCGTGAAATATTCGCCCTTGATTGCGCCCCGGCTGATGCTGCCTCGCTTCGTTCGCTGTGTTTCATGGTCTTGTTGTTGGGCTCGAGTTTTTAATCGATATAGTCTAATTTCTCCTGCGAAACGCTTGTTAAGGATGATTTAAGCGTCGATTTTTTGGATTTAGCTGGTTGGCGCGATTTTACGAGACTTTGGTCAAAGGATATCTTATTATATTGTCTTATTTACAAATAAAATTTAACTTTCTCTTTTTGCAAAATATACAGTAATAACAAATTCAGAAAAAAAAGTCTGCTGATTATGATTGGTAGTCTTACATAAATGTTTATTTTTATTTTAAAATTCAAAGAAATGCAGAAATATATTTTTAAAATAAACTTATAATTACATTCTAAAATTAACAACAATAGTTTTTATTCCCAAAAGTTCTATTCAATTGACCGATTCCCATCATTTTCTCTAATCCCAGCCCAAACAGACTAATCATTTACTTATTCAAAAATCAGGCAAAAATACAACAGAAAAAGCGCACGTTAATAGCCCCGACTAGATTATTAATAACCCACATCGCTCGTTAGCCTTCCCGACGAGTCACTCCTCTCCCGCACAAAAAAACAAGAACCCCCAGTGATTTTTCCCTCCGCCTCCGGCAAAAAGAAAAGGCCTAAAAAAAAACGTATAAACGCTCGCCTTCGTATTTGCGGTCCGCGGGCATTAATGATATTATTGTGAGCTACGCGGACTCCCTAAGCAGCCTTAACAAAGTGGCATGAACCCTCGTTAAATATTTACGCGGCCGCCGCGATTAGGACTCGCGCGTCGCACGCCACGGCCGGCCCACGAAATATTATATTTCTCGCGGGGAATCGAAGCTAATCGACCCGAATTCGGGCTCGGGAGAGACGCGCATCGATAATTAATTGTATACTGCCGGTAAATCGATGCACACGCTTTTCTGCATGCTTCGGGGAATTGGGAGGGTTTTTGTATTGGGAAAATATTTATGAATATATTATATTATAATAAAATTCATATTTTACATTAAATTAAATTAAAACGTTAAAAGAAAAAATTGTCCGAAAATAATTCAGTCCTCGAATTTTATATTAAAACATTCTTTTTTACTCTTTCCTCAATACTTCGACAATCAATCGGGCCAATCGCGGATCAATAAATCCAGCGGTCCCCCAAAAACACCATCGATCCGACGCGTTATATACTTCACTCGGCAAAAACCAGTTCGCCGGCAATAAATCACACATCGCTTCTCTCCCGCGAAGTGCGAACAGCCCAGCTCGTGTCAATCTTCCTCTCGGAGCAAAAACCTCACAAGCTTCTCTCCTCTCTCGGGAAAAAAAAGTCGGCGGCAGCATCCGATTGATAAATGAGCGGCGCTCCGTCGGCGGCTTTTCCCGAGGGACGCGTCAGACTTAAGCGCCGGGGGGAAAACCCGTTGGGTCCTCCCGATAAGATCAGCCGAAATTCGGCGCTGCAGATTAGAGAGGAGTCCTCTCTCTCTCTCTCTGGGTCAGCGGGTCGCGCGGACGACCGGTGCGCCCGGCAAATCTGTTTATATCGCTCAGGTAGATCTGCCGGCGCTGATGCTCTTCCGGGTAGAGAAGCTAAAAGTTAAGGTGGAGGCAGGGAATTAGGGACTCCGGGGCGGGCTTTTCGCCTCGGCTGGACGTGACCTGCTTTTCGGATTTGCTTTTGTCAATTTTTATGTTTTTGCGGACTTTTCCTCCTTCGTTTTTGTTCGTTATTCGAGCGTCGGGGGGAGGACGTCGCGTTGGAAATTTCGAGCACGAAGAGAAAGAGCGTCGAAAGAATGGAGAGCTAAGGAAGCTTAAAAGGAGTAAATGTAACCCTGGTAGAAACGTTAAGCAGTTTTTAGCCGATTCTTAGCTCGTTGACAAATTGCTATTATTTTTTGTCATTATCAAATAATTAAATATGTTTGCTCATTAATATTTCAGTGTAATGGTATTTTATCTTTTTAAATGATTTTCCAATTGTTTTTATTTAATTTAAATATCAATCTTAGCTAAAAAGCACGTCAATCAGCCCAACTGGTTAATTTTCTACCAGGGAAGGTTTCTAGTATTTTCTATAACAAAAAGTGTAAGCCACAATCGTACAATTACCACCGATTTCGGCTTGAATTTCCCGCGGCAACGAGAGCGTGGTGCGCCAAAAATTCATGGGAACACCGTTCAAAAATCCCAGCCAAAAAATCCAAAGTGCTCTCGAGCCAACACTCTCGATTCTCCCGCGGCACCTAAAAAAAGCGCTCTCCAGATCCAGAGCATTCTCCCGCCCCGACAATGGGGCCCAGCTTCTTACCTTCTTAGCTATCGGCCTCTCTCCCCGACAAATGAAACGCGAGTCAATATTTTCTCACGAGCAATGCGCCCCGCACACACAGTCGCACTCGAAGACTCTCTCTCGCTCCTCGGCGCGGAGCTCCTTTGAATTATTATATCGAGCGTCTCGAACGCCTCGAATGTCGCGCAGTTGCCGAGGCTGCGCACACCCGAATCTCTCCTCTCCAGGTGCGTGTATGCGTACGCGTATAGCTGACAAAGGCCGCGGAGCCGGGAGCCGCCCAGCGGATCGAGTGTACCTTGCAAGGGTTGCGCGCCGCCGCCACGTGGCCCGGATTGCCGTGCTCCGACTGTGTGCGTGCGAGGGCTAATTCCTGGATACCGGGGGGGAGCTGGTCTGCCAAGGGGGGAGGTTTCGGAATCAGGCTCAATGCGACAATGCCGCTGGCTTTATCGAGATCGGGGAGGGTAATCTGGAAATTTTGGGGGGTGTATATGAGGCTTGAACGACTGAGTATTTTTTTACCGAGTTTTTTGAGATATCGGTGGATGGAATGATTGAGTTTTACCTGTAAGTTGAATTTTTTTCAATAATATTGACCAAATAATAATACATAAAAAAGATTCTTTTTCAATCGTAACGAATGAAATGTTTCTCAAACCCTTCAGAAACTGCAGAATCGTTAAAGGTAAGCCAATAATTTTGACACAGTAAACTTCCACCACCTCGTATCTGTCCACCTTCCGCAAAAAACCAATTCAAACATGCACAAGCCAGTCGGCAAATCATCCATAATAATCCATCAACGCTTCTTCCAATCTCCCGAAACCCCGCAAGAAAGGCAAACGTGCGCGCCGAGCGTTTTTATCTACAATTACACGCACACCTTCGCAGACCGCGCCGCGACAAATTCCCCGAAACCGACGGCGCGGACTTCTAAAAATAGAAGGCCGAGGCGAAAAGGAAAACCCACTCCTTTTCGTGGTGTGTCCGCTTCCAGGGGGCTAATCGATGCCCTTTCGCGGCCGACGTAAAAAGCGATCGATTCCTCGTCTACGTTCGAGCGGCGCGCAGTTTCATTCTCTTGTAAATATAGTCCCGCGCCTCCCGGGGGCTGTAAAGGCGCGGATAATTCATGAGAGCAGCGGGGGTGGCGGCGATTCAAAACGTTGAAAAGCCGGGGAAATCAATTCTGACGGAGAACTTTATCGAAGCGATATCTGGCGGTAGCCTTTTTTTTATTATATACGTTCGCGGAGCTCTTGTTTCGCGTCGGCTGTCGATTATTTTTTTGCAGAGGAGGTGTAAAATAAGTAAATATTGACGTGACGGGGACGATGTTTTTTACGAAGCGGTATAGCCTTGATTTAAATATAGTTTTTTAAAGGTGGTACATATTTACGAATATTTTTCATAGTAACAATGTAATAAATATGTATCAATAATATGCATAATGGTGCAAATGTATTAGTAAATAAACTATTTTTAAATTAATCTGAGAATTTAAAAAATTCTGAAGGTAGGCATATAATTCTACAGTCTTGCATTGTACATTTATTCATGGCAATTCAGAGGTTACGCTTAAAAAATGTCACTTCGGCTGAAAAACTTTGTCAAGTTCAATGGAACGTAAAATATAGATGCTTGCACCGCACACTTGAATTACGTTTAAATATTCATTTTTAACATTAACACGCATAAAAATTTATCGTGTCACTGACGTCGGGGAAAAAGTGCTCTACAATAGAATAAACTCATAATTTAAACACCTCAGTCGATAATTCGATAATAATAATTTTCAATTGTAAAGTAATAAATACTGTGACACTATAGCATCGATTGTTCACCTTTATCCTAAGAATCATAAAGGCCTTAAATTATTGCTACATATTTCTTTCTCTTTTAAAGTATAGACAAATATAAATAAATAAAAAAACGAATACAATTAAATAGATAGTTCACTCAACGAAATGCCCAATAATTTCTGCCCGAAAAGCCAATTCTTAAAACAGACGGCTATTTAAATCCCCCTTTGCCGATCAAAACCAGAGCCATCACCGTTAAAAACTCTCCAGTTAAAAATTCTCCTAAACCCAAAACTCCTTCGACCGAGCCCCAATCCACGAGCCTCGCGCGGGGAAAACAAAGCTCGACGTCGCTCACGTCGCAGCCTCCGCGTGACGCTGTGGGCGTGCGGCGGCCAGCCGAGGGATGCGTCGTCGTCGTCGTCGTCGTCGTCGCAGGCAGGGGTCGCCCGACAATGTCGCGCAAACGAGCCGAGCGGCGGTAGGCACCCCGTGCGTGAGTCCGCCACGCCCCGAAGAGCGCGCGCGCGCGCCCGGAATATATCGCAAATTGCCGAGAGGCGAGAGAGAGGCGACGTCTGCAACAGCCGAGGAGCAGCGAGAGGAGATGCGTGGAAAATTTTGTACCCCGTCGAGAGAACTTGCGGATTTTCAGATGGGATATATACGGATGGCAGTCTTTTTTTTCGTTCGAGTCGTGTATATAGGTGGAATTAGTGTCGCGTCATGCGGTCGAAGTTAATTGGAGCCGAAGCTTTGGCTTTCTACGTTAAAGGGATCGAGTCAGGAAGTTCTTGTCGAGGGAGATTAAACTGGGAGAAAGCATTTGATACGTTACTTTACGATAATCATTTTATATTGGCTAGCTAAATATAATTAGGCGCGTTTCTCGGGAAGATGATATAGGCTGCTCGAATTGGAGCGTGCATTTGTAGAAGCAGGACCCCTTAAAAAGTAATTTTATTTAATTAAATCCTTAAACATATAGTTGTATCAAACAATACGGTATCCTACAAATTAAAATCATGCTATATTAACCAATTACCCGCAAAAAACCTCCCAATCACCGTTCCTCACCTGGCCGATCGACTTCCCACGTTGCCCCCTGAAAAAACATATCACCGCTCCTCGAAAAACAAATCAGCGACAATTTAATCAGCGGTAACGCGTTTATCTCGAGCTTCGTGCGAAGCAGCCTCCCTCATACTCATTCGATAAATCATCATCAGCGCCTCGCGCGTCTTGAAGAGTCACGCGGACTCGCGTCCCAGGCATCTCTCCGTCCCGGGGAGCGTTTATAATCAAGTAGCATCGACTCCATCCGCTCGGTATTGTCTCACGCAGCCGCCCGGCCGACGACGACGACGGCCCGACGGTAAATTTAATTCGAGTTAAGTGATAATGGCTCGCCGAGAGCGACTGAGAATCTCTTCGTCGACTGTTGATATCTACGAAGTAGGACGGAGTCGTCTTCTCGTTCGTGAGCTTCTGCGCGCGCACTCTTTTTTTTTGTACGGCGCTGATTAATGCTTCAGTTGACGATTGAATTGCGAAATGCGTACGGGGTAATTCGCTGGTAAAGGAATTGCGTTGGATTTTGGAAAAAAATTAGTGGAGTGACTGTTGCGAGTTTTGTATTTTTAAGTGTATCAAAAATATTAAGAATTTTGAACAATTTTAGCATTTGATTCGTTGATGAATAAAGTAAATAAAGTAAACCTTGTTGAAAAAATTTGATGTCAATTTAACCTGTTTTTCCGCTAATATGCCCAGATATAAACGTCGTTTTACTCGTGCTACGTGATGATAAGCAAATTCGATACATATCTTTGTACACAAATTTCATATTTGAATAAATTCGGGAACGATTTTTGATAATTTTTTATATATTTATATATATATCGCACAATAAAGAAGCTGCAGTAAATTCTACTCAAAACTATAATTATTAAAGTTAAGAAAAAACGTTATTTTTGTTCCTATCAATTATTTTGTACCGCAAAAGTTAAATACCTAAACGCCAAATTAAACAATACTATATATATAACAATCGCGCCGCAAATCACTTCGAACGCAAATCGCCAAACAAGATCCGCAATACGAACCGTCGCCGCTCCTCCTCAAAAGAAATTCCATTATCCCAAAAGGCAAGTATCAATAACATCGTCCTCTCGAAGCCCCGTCACGAATAAAAAAAAAAAGAAAAAGAGAAACGAGACAGAGACAAATTCGATTCACCAGAAACCGGCGGGCATTTGTCTCAATTAGGCGGCTGTGGCGTCGTGTGATTTATAAACCCAATAAAAGATGGGCATCCGCACGGAAACGTCGTAAGGCCAACGAATCTAATGTGGGTTAAATACTAATTGCTCTCGGCGCGCGCGCGCGCTCTCCGAGTCGCCGCCACATGCGACGACGACCGACCGCGCTGCGGTTTCGATCGCGAGCCAAGATAACGCCGATTACGCCCAATCCGCGCGAAGGGGGGAGGCTTTTCGAGTGTCGGAGGAGGGCTTTTCCGTTCGACGAGATGGAGTGTTTTTTTTTTTAGGTGTGAATGGGACTTTGAACGGAGTTTTAGAGTGGTTTTTGGTTCGAATTTTATATAGTTTTGAAATGTTTGCGGATTTGATATGAAATTTATTTCGTGAAATAAACGGGCTGTTATTGTGAGCTCTTGTAAATTTCTTACAAAGACTCCCGCGCGAAACGCTTAATTTTAGAGAGGAATAAAGAAGAGGCTAATTTCGTATATGTAAAATGAAAAAGAACTTGATTTAAAACGTAAAGTAGCGTCTGTCGTCTAAGAATTACTCCAGAAAAGGATAAAAGGTTGCGCGGAGATGGATAGTCATTAAAATAATTCCTATAATTTGTACAAGCGGGATAATTTAGCTCTTACTTTGTGACGCGGAATTTTCGTACTCCTCGAATTGATATACAGAATCCTTTCAAAAGCAAACGCAAGGAAGCTGTTCTTTTTCAATTAACTCTTTCCTCGGTAATACTTTTTGTTTTTACATTCTACGATCAGCCTTAAAACCTTGTTTTGTTTATCTTTTTCTTATTTTCACAGCAATTTTTACAGCCAAATGTTACTCCACGTAGCACGCGAAATTTCAAACCAAATCATTCTTTTCTCATTACACACTCAAAGCCGAATCGTTACCTCGCGCGAAGCATCGAGTGCCACTCCAGGCATACGTTTCGGTTAGCCCTTATCTCGAAGAGAACCTCTCCGCCGAGAAAAAAAAAAGAGAAAAAGAAGCCACCTCTCCGCGGTTTCGAATCGTAAACTTATACTCTCGCTTATAACCTCCGCGTATACATACAAAAGGGAAAGGAAAATAAAAGCCGAGAGAGCCTCGAGTTTACGTATGTATATATACGCGAAGACAAGGAGCCCTACATATCCCACAAAAGCGGCGGTGCCCTCGACTGGAAGGCGCCGCGCGCCGCATTATATTCCCTTCCACCCTTAAAGAGATTACCAGTCGAGTGGTTTATATACTCGGCCGCCGCCTCTTCTTCTTTTCAGGTGCGCGACCCGGACAATGCCGTCGGAAGTGCGCCGCGTATTCGAGCCCCTGGGAACTTGACACTTGTGCGCTTGATTTCTCCGGCATCCGAGGGATTTTCGGCGGCATTTCCCCGGCCGATATATACAGACGCTGCTCATGCGTGATTCCCCGGCTGTGATGCGATTGTCTTGATTGTTTCCGAGTGCCGCGGGCTTGTTTTCTTATAAATAGGAGGAACTTGCTTTCAAAATAGGAGCGCCGAGGTAGTGGACGCGAATTTTGTCGCCGAGCTGATTGCGGAGAAAAGGTGCGGGACGTCTGGGGCAGATAGTTTATATTATTTTTAACAAGTACTTGGCCATTAGAAGAAGAAAGATTTTCGAAAGAAAACCAGACTTCCTGAGAAAGTAATGTGTACACGTTAAAAGAGACGTACGGCTTGATCAAACTTTACCGCGGTAGACTCGACATAAAAATCTTTACATATATACGATTAACTGATTTTTTCGATTAATTATTTAAGTGGCGAGCGTGCATACTTTCTACCCCGCAGATTTACACGAGAGAAACGAATATAGCACCGTAGTGGAATAATCGATATCCATTGAGTATCTATGTTTTTCTATAAATGGCAATCATGTAAGTCTGATGTTCACCTACTGTAATAATGCTGATTGTATCTTGGTATGATAATAAAATAATTCTTGCTCAATTCAGCGAGATCTTTTATCGCATTAGATTCCTTGTAATTTTTGTTGTTACGATTAATTGCCGTAGATAATGTTGTACTTTTTCTAAATTTTCTGTTTAAACGTTGGAATTAAGACTAAAAATAAGTAGTACTACAATAGATGTAGATTAAATTATATTTGCTCTAATATAATAAATCATGAAAGGACTGACTTCAGATTTTTATTTGTTTATAGGTACTTTACTGAGAAAATTTTCCTGAATTTTTTTATTTAGTATTTTTTTTTCTATTAACTATAAATAACTTAAATAAATTGTCAAATCGTTAAACTAAATTGGCAAAGCATAATTTAAATATTCAACATTATTCAAATGAAACTCTTCAACTCTTCTTTTTAACATAAATTCCACAAGTTACAATACCGAAAAATATCGAAAAAACCTTCGAAAGAAACATTCTCATCTCCAGATTTCGAAAAGCAAGCGCGATTGATCACCGCGAAGAATACGCGGCGTGTAAAGACTCAGACTAGAAAAAGAATCGCGTTCGGCCGCTTTGGCTCGAAGCGAGAGATAGGAATAGACAGTCGAGAAAAGTGGAGCGAGCGTCTATAACAGGCGGCAGGTGGCGGTCGCAGCTTCTGCGCAACGCGGGACAAAGAAAGCACGATAGAAAGGAGAGCCCCGAACACGCACCGACTACACTTTTCTTTTTTTTTTTTTTTTATTATTTTAGCCGGGCTGAATGGACTGGAACGTCGCACAGATGCATCCTAGTTCGAAAATTTTTCCTTTTTTTCGTAGGCGATGCTTCGCTGCTGTCGCCGCTGCCGAGCTGCACTCCGGAGAAGAGAACAGGTTGATGACGCCAAGTTTTTCGGCCGACGCTGAAATATTGAAAAGTGGTCCTCTTCCCTCCGGCACAGCTGTATATAATGTACTTTTATATAGGATATAATATAGTGCTTTCTAAAACTGTCTGACGTTATATTAAAGAGGATTTTGTAAACTATATGTATACTTGAAAATTTCTTAGCTCGGTAAAAAAGCGAAATAAGTGAAAAATAAAAAAAAAAATGAATTATGATGAAATGGATCTTTGATCAAGCGACTACTTAAAAATTTCACGTGCACTAAATTGAGAATAAAAATTTTTAATTGAAACTTTAATTACCGAGAAAATCGCGGCAATTAAGTACCGTCAATGATCAAAAATCATAATTTGATTTCACAAGTTTTCATTTACTTACTTTCAATATATAAGCGAGGAAAAATCAGGGGGAAAAAAGGGCGGGTGAAAACAGAAAACTGAATCGTGTATTAAATTGAATTAATTAGTTATATTATTCATATTTTATACAATATTAATCATAATTAAGGTATTTTAGTTTTTTTTTCCGTAATCTATATTTCGTACAAGGGTTTTTCCTCATCTCTCCTCCCTCTCTCTCTCTCTCTCTCTCACTCTCTCTTCCTCTCTCGGTAAAATCGATAAACAGGGAATGCGCGGAGAGCTTCGATCCTAAAACGGAGACGCGCCGTCCTTTAACTCCGGACGGGGGCCGTCCGTCCGCAATAATTGTTTTCTCATTATTTTTTTTTTTACATTCTTATCACAATATAATATTTTACACAGATCCACTTACAACTTACTCGCTAAGAAGGGGGGGTCGGGAAGGGGGGTACGGGGAGTTTTTGGGGGAAATGTCCCGACGCTCATTACACATAATATGTACACGCACTCGCAAGAGAAACCGCGCATCGATTCCCTTGAAAAATGAAAGGTCGCGTCGGAACTAGTAACGCTAGATAAAATTCTACGAGATTCTCTCCTGCTCCCATCGTCTCTCTCTCTCTCTCTCTCTCTTCTTCTTCTTCTTCTTCTACTTCTTCCTCTTCCCTCCGGATTTTTGTGTTTGCTCTTGATTGTGTTAGTGACGGCTTTTTCACACGCATAGGAACTAAAGAGCCTGAGAGCCCTTTAAATACTTTTATTGCACCGAAAAACGATAGCTCGTTGCCTCCTCTCCTCCCTCTCGACTCGGCGAGAGAGATATACACTTTATACAGCTCGACTCGCGGCCATCTTACAAAATTCAATGTAAGCTCCGCGCGGCGTCTTCCCTCTTTCTCCCCCTCCCCCTCCTCGTCCTCGCTTGCGCAACGATTGTCGCCAAAACTCCGCCGAGAGGATTCTTGCGCAGGCACGGGAGTTGCGAAAGGCGCGCGCGCGCCTCACGAAAATGTCATTACACGCCAGAGAGAAAGAGGGGGCGGCCGTTTGTGCAAGTCGTCTGAGGCAACGACTCCTTACAGACTAAAAGCGGCCCGGGGAAGAGAGAAAGAGGGAGGGATAGAGAGAGAGAGAGAGAAAGAGTGAGAGCGAGCTTTTTTTTTCCTTTTCGCGATAGCATAATTCGTGGTTCTTCTCGGATCCATCCTGCTGCTTGCTTTTCTTGTTTTTTTTTTTGTGTTTTTTTTCGTCACGAGATCACACGCACACGCAATTCGGACGCCCGGCGATTGGAGCCCGGCTCTCTGCGACTCGAAGAAAGACGCTCTCTTGCTGAAGGCGCTCAGACTGCCGCTGAGCTTCCGGACGACAGGCGGCTTCGTTAGACTGCCGGCCACACCCTGCAACAGAAAGAGTTCGAGGCGCCGGTTAGGAGAGCCGCTCGGGAGCCGTCGAGCTTGCAAGTGCAACGCAGCAACGCAATCATTTGATTTTTCGCTCATCGAAAGAGTTAACAAGAGAAAAATAACAAACGAATTGAAAGATGGCAGAACCTTACGTGAGCAATCCGGGGTTGGGGTCGGCCTGGTACCAGGAGTACTGGGGCATGTAACCGGCGTGGTGGGGCGGCGGCGGCGGCGGCGGCGGATGGTGACCGGGCGTGTGGGGGTGGTGGTGGCTGTGCGGCGGGGCGTGCGGATGGGGATGGTGCTTCATCTCGCCGGGCCAGGCGGGCGCCGGCGGGCTCTCGTTGTGCTGGGGCGACATCTCGCTGCCGGGGCTCGAGCTGCCGGGGGTGTGACCGCCGCCCCCGCCGCCCATGCCGCCGAGGTAGCCCGTCGTCGGGCTGCCGGACACGGAACTGCTGCCTCCTGGGGACAGAAAGAAGAGAGGACGGGCTTGAGTTATACGTTTCTTGTCGGTGTATAGTGGATCGTCGAGTTGAGGCTCGTTCGTTTGCTTTGCCTTGGATGATTAATGAATATGATATGAAGGGTGGAAATTGCGCGAGCGGTTTCAGAAACTTCTATAGGTTGGGATGAATAAACGATGCGTTTCTTGAAAATCTAGGAAATAAACAGAATTTTCGCGCCTCCGTTTAATAATACAAAAAATACCTAGTTAGTAACACTGAACTTACATTCTCCGTGTAAAGTTTGCATTGAAA
Organism: Ormyrus pomaceus; assembly: GCA_900474385.1. Taxonomy (NCBI): domain Eukaryota; kingdom Metazoa; phylum Arthropoda; class Insecta; order Hymenoptera; family Ormyridae; genus Ormyrus; species Ormyrus pomaceus. The sequence continues at coordinate 29,361 of UCOM01000105.1, forward strand.
TTTTAATAAACGCCAACCCTGGTAGAAAATGAACCAGTTGGGCTGGTTAACGTGTATTTTAAATTGAGCGCTTTTTAGCTAAAGCTGATGTCTAAATTAAATAAAATATAATATCATTACACTGAAATATTCACGAGTAAACATATTTAATTATTTGATAATGGCAAAAAATAATAGCTAAGAATTGGCTAAAAATTGCTTAACGTTTTTACCAGGGAATCAAGTACTTTAATCGAGTCAGCATAAAAATCTAAATTTTTAAACAAAAACGATAATCAGCGTTCCCGACTTTTTCGAAACGAACGAGTAATTGAAAAAAAAAAGAAGCATCGTACCTCCTTGCATGAGTCCACCGGGCTGTCCGGGCTGCGGCGACGGGCCGCCAGGCAGCGCCGTGCCACCGGCCAGCAAACTGCCGTGCTGTCCGGCTCCGGCTCCGCCGCTCTGCTGCGCCGCCTTCATCATCTTCTTGTACTTGCTCCTTCTGTTTTGAAACCAGATTTTCACCTGCAACACGAGAATCAAAGTTCGCCGATTAAAATTCGCAGATCTCGCAAGTGGAAAATATAAGTGCTTTGTGATAAAAAAGTATATATTATGAAGCGAAAGAAGTTAGACGGTTATCAATCTAAATAAAAGCTGTTTTACTCCCGTAGCGGGACACGGCAGGAGTAATTACGGCTAATCAAATAGCATATGATATAAAGTTATTAAGTTCAAGCGCACCACATTTTCCCGTCCCCCCCTTCATCATCAGGCCGACTTTCGTAACGCGACGAGATTTCACGGTTAAATTCGGAACGGTCCGCTACTAGACAATAATAAATACGTTTCCCCGCGCGGAGCGCAAGTAAAAAGAGGCGGCCGTAATCACGATGCACTTTTTCAGATTCATAACAACTCTTTTTTTGCCCGGTTTCATATCGTGGGAACAGCGAGAGAGCCGGGATCAAAATAAATTTTTAATGTTCGCCTTTTTTATACGTCCCAGGTAATGCGTCGGGAGGAGAAATTTTCGTCGCTGAAAAAAATGGGTTAGGAGCGACCTGAAAATCTACTTTGGAGAGTGGGTTTGATAAATATCATACTTAAAAAACGCCGCAAACACATCACCTACTAACGAATTTTATCTGCGAACTATCAAAATATCCAATGTAAGTAATCATTTCAAAGCCAACGCAACATAGTTTCCAAACGCAACGACAGCCAAGAAACTCTCGAAACCCTCGGCTTCCAACCTCAGCCCACCAGGAGGCTCTTATCCAACTAATCCTCGCTCCTCCGGAGGGCAGATCGGGCCAGAAAAAGACGTGTCCGCCTCCTATTTTTCCTCTCGGCTCTCGCGGCCGTAACTCGCGCGGCCGCACGTGACAGCGTCGTCGCTACTTACGTAAGTCCGTGTCCGAGAGCGGATAATTGCGCCGCGCGCGCGCACTCACATATATACGTATACGCAGCGGCGGCAGCGCCGAGGCTCTCCCGATGGATTTTCCATTATTCGCCGGGCCGCTCTTCCGCGCGGTCGGCGTTACCATTTTTTTTTTTTTTTTAATTGTGGGCTATCGATCGCCGTCGCGGACAGGGCGCGAATTCGAGCGGTGGATTATAAAATTCCTTTGTTTTTATGTGGGTTTTGGTGGTTGGGAGGATTTTCGGTGATCTGAAAGAATCTTGGGAAGTCTGGGGGTCAATGGAATTCCGAGTGCTTTAAAAATATTTGATTTATTATTACTTGGCTGTATTAATGCTATACAGATACTAAAACTTTTTACGTAACGACCGAAACTGCTCTTCATTTTTTGAAGAAACTTTATTACTCGAGAGAAAAACCGAGCCGAGCACCTTTAACTCCTAAAGAAAGAAAAAAAAAAAAAAACAAAGGAGAAATCCGAGCATTAGCCCGAAAATGTTTCCAACTCCGTGTCGGGCCGCGACTTTGGCCGCAGCCGAGAAGGAGCAAAGTTCAATTAAAAAAATCCTCTCTCTACACCTCTCTGCGTCGAAGAAAAAGATGTAATAACGTTTGTGCAAGCCGCGAGCTCGCCGTCTCGGGGGATTGCGTAATCGCCCGGGGAGTATTGCGTTCTCCTCCCGTCCCGTCTCTCTCTCTCTCTCTCTCTTTCTCTCTCCTGCGTTTTTTTGCCCGCTGATACGTCAATCAAAGCCCGGGCTTTACAGTTATTTTAATCAACTAAGTCTGGAAGGCCTGCTATATTCCACGATATAATGAAAGGAGATGAACAAAAGGGCCAGCACGAGCGTCATGTCAAAACGAGTTCATTATACGCGGCCAAACCTCAAAAGACGAGAGCCACGCAGCGGATGTGTGTTTGCCTGTGTGTGTCTATGTGTGTGTGTGTGTGTATGCATTGTGCCGAGCGGCGTTAATCGAGTCACGACTCGCGAGACGGAGAGAGAAAGAGAGAGAGAGAGGCTTTCTCATTTCACGCGGAATAAGATTTTAGCGCGGGGATGAACAGGCAATTAACCAGAGCTTAGTGCATTAAGATGGCGATCGAGAGGGGAATCTTATTAGGCTTGACAGAGCTTTTGCCTTTGATCCTTTTTTTTATTTCATCGAGATACACCTGTAGGTGTTGCGCGATTGAAAATTAAAATGCTTCGCTTTCCTGGGAAAAGTGAATTTTTAAAATAAGTTTGCTGTATTTTGTTACAATTCTTATTGAACATTTTTCTTACGATAAATCACTAAATTCTTCGAAAATCGTAAAAAAATTAGATGATTGCAATTACGCAAAAGTACAAGTTCATGCTATATAATCACGCGCAAGCCGTTAAGAGAGTTCACCGAGAATCGAATATAACGGACGAATCAAAAGAGGACGCAGCAGCTCGAAGCCCAACCGGCAGCCGAGAAAACTCTCAAGCAATAAATAACGAAAAATAAGCCTAATCTACGCACGACAGCGGCAATGAAAAAAAAAAAAAAAAAACAAGGCAGCAGCCTCCAGATGCCTCTCCCCGAGCCAAGAAGCGCCATCAATCAGTGAAAAAATGCTTCTAGTACGCCGCAACAATACGGCGCGGCTCGGAAAAAAGAAGGCGAAGTGCATATCGAGTAAATCTCGGGCTAATTGCCCGCCGACAAAGCCCCGGCGCGATTTATTTATTAATATTTAAAGGTACCGCCGGCTTTGGCGCCTAGCGCGAGACTTCCAGCCTTTCAATTAGCGATGACGGATCGCGACATTGACAGCCCGAGCGATTACAGCGGCGCAGTGCGCGGTGTGTAGCGTAGTGCGCGTGAAAGTCGCGAGCGAGCGAGCGGGGATAATCAATTTTTCTCTTGTTTATGCGCGTGAGAAACCGAGCGCGGCTTTTCTCGGGGAGAGGAACGTTTAGAAAGCGATGGCTCAGGGCTTTTTTTTTTGACGGAGCGCCGAGGAGGAAGCCGAGGCGGTAAAAGTCCGCTGGATCGAGGTTGGAGCTTTGATGATGTTTCATCGTTAATATTTAAGTAGTTTATGTTCCTGCTGTATTATATTGGGGACGGACAATTAAAGTTTTTTCGGTTACTTATTGCGTAAAGTGTATTAAAAGGATCGACTGTTAGAAAATCTAATAACCCGTTGCTTTCTTATTAAAATTATCACCCAACTCCGAATCTCAACTTCACCAAATCCAACCGTAAAAATTCCACCGGGCAAAGCATAGCCAAAATATATATCCCCGCGCCTCATCAACGTCGGGCAGAGACTCGCGTGGGCGAGGAGGTCCTCCGGTGTGCCTCGCGCTTCCCGGCGGCCGCCACCTGTCGGGGCGCAAGAAACGGGCCGCGCGCGATTCCGTATCGCATTTCCGAGAATTAGAATCCTCCCCGCGCCGAGGCGCACCGCCGCCGCCGCCGAGGAGCAAAAAAAGGGCCGCCGGCCCCGTATATGTATGCTAATGCCCGTGAAAATTCGGACGCCGCGGAGCCGACGCCAAGCGGAATACATTATAGGCCAAGCAGCGCTGCGAGGCTACTACCGCCTCGCCCGTGGGACTTTTGCGCGCGATTCGAGGTGCCTCGGGTTTTTGCGCGCGGCAACTTGGCCAGTTTTTGCTGGATTTGCAACTGGAGAATTGAAGTTTGGCGGTGGATAAGTAGCTTCTTTTTGAGGAATGGATTAAACGACCTCGACGTCAGTGTAAGCAAATTTAAATATCAGCCGATCTCTCGTCAAACAAAGCGAGCTCTCTCCCGTCGCAGCTCGGGACAAATCACAAAAATCTCCATAATTGGAAAACGCTCCTTCACTAAGCATCAAAGATCATTGCCAAACCGGCGATTAACCAAACAACCGTTTCGCAAGAGCCTCGGTGCGCTGCACCAATCAATCCCTCCCGGCAATCTGGTGATCTCTGAAAAATTCCTAGATCGGCCGCGGCTACCGCGCTCTCTCATAAATATGTAAACCCTCCCCCTCCCCCCCGCCGCCCCGTTCGGACTTTTATATTTCGGTCTAATGCCTCGGGGCGACCGGGGGCTCATTGAGTATGCATCAGCGACGATCGACAGCGCCGCCGCGCGCTGCACATTTCGCCCGGAGCCGCGCCTCCGCCCGAGATGGCTGCCGCCTTGTCTTTTTGCGCGCATGCGCCTCATTAGCATTGATAATTCCGGCCGCCAGGAGTGACCTACAGAATGCGTAATCTCGAGCGGTAGGTAGCTCCGCGGGTTTATTATTTTTCCGAGGAATACGTTATGGGGCGGGGGGAGGGGGGGAGAAAGATTAAAATGGAGGCGCAAACACTTTTTTTTTTCTCGGCGCCCCTTATGCAGGATTATGGTAAATGCGCGGACTTCCGCGAATACGCGGAGGACCTTTTTGCGAGGCGGCCGGGGAGGGGTTATTGCTTAAACATAAGCTTTTAGCGAGGCTGCGTTTTAATAAAAGCGAAACGAAATCCAAAAGCATCGACATTTTCCTCGTTTTAATACCGGCAAAACTGCCTATACCTCCCCCTAAAACTCGCTACGAATCCTCCGCCGCCCCGCAACGAAAACGACCGAATTTCAATCAGCCGCTCATTCACAATCCACACCTCGAAATGCCCTCCACCCCATCACCCAAATATCAATATCCCCGTATCCATGACCGCGTCGCCGGCGATCACGCAGCCCTCCATCGCAGCGGGCGCCGCTCGCAGCACACTTGCGAGAAGCCACCCCGGAGAGCGAGAGAGAGTGAGCGTGTGCGCATCTCGCAGCCTCCATCTTGCAATTGCTCGGCGCGTGCGCCGGTCTCTCTCTCTCTCTCGACCCCCCGCCGCGGCCGTCCCCGCGCCGCTGAATGGGCCAATCTGGCGCCCGCGGCGCGAGGCCTACCTGCCGCGGACGAGCTGATCCGTCATCGTTCGGCGGAACCCCGCTGCTGCTGCTGCCGCTGCCGCTGACGCCCCGACCGGCCAAATCGAATTACGGCCGCCGCTGATTTTTATCAACGCCTCGGCCCCGACAGGATCAAAGGAGCGTAATTGACCGCGCCGTCTTTCTTCGTCGGTTCGACGCGTGTCGCGGAGTTTGACTTTTTGACGCGCATTGTGCTCTCTGTTTGTACACAGTATAGTATTCACAGCAGGATGAGCATTACAACTCCTTTGAATGATATTTTTTTTAGGCCGCGGTGAAATAATAATTGAATACAAAAAAGCGGCTCCGCACTCGCATAATACCCGAAAAATTCGTGAAACCGGATTGAAAGAGAGAGGGCATCGAGGCCGATCGGCGCGCGCATAATAATAATTCCGAAAAAGGGCTCGTTCACCTCAGCGACTTCCGGGCAGTAGGGCGCGCGTCGAGCGGAGCGTAGCCTGCCCGCGCGAGCGCGCTGGGCCCGAATAGCTCATTAATCGCGAGCTTTTTGCCGCCGCCGCCGTGGAAGCGCGCTCCGCTGACGTTCCTCCCCCCGCGCGCTCCTCCGCGCGCCGCGCGTAAAAAAGCCGCGATAAATAAGTCGCCGAGGGACGTTAAGGGCGGCCCCGCGCGCAGGAAGCGGAGAGCCAGAAAGGAAAAGTGAGAGAGAGAGAGAGCGGGGCCGCTCATTGTCCTTCTAGACATTTTTGTGGGCATCCTGTCGGTTTTTGCGTGCACCGCGAGCTGGGACCCCGAGAAGGGTTATACGTGGCCCCTCCGAAATTATGCGAGATACAGTCGTCGCTTCCTCGCTGCTCTTCGGGCAGGGCCTTTGTTTCGACTTTTCTCGGCTGTTGTATACTTTACGCTTGCATTCCACTCGTCCGACCATCGATTTGACGGCAGAAGAGCAGGCAGCTTTCAATCTCGCTTCCGAAGTAGCCTTATCTCCGGTGCAGATCTCCGGCTGACTCATCTCGCTCGCAAAATCGAAAAAAAACACACACGCATCGATTGCGTAAGTCTGTCGAAAGACACCGCGGCGCGGCCTTAGGAGAGGCTTTCGAGAGAACCTCGCTAAAATCGGGGAGCTCGCGGCCCGATTCGGCAGTTGGGGCACGTACTATTTGGCGCCTCGCTCCGCGTCGCACAATGGCCGCGTATCTCTCTCCTCCTTTGTGCTCTTTGGCGTCGCTGTCTGGTTTTGTTATATTATTTTCTACATATTCATAACCGACGGCCCGCGCGCGCGAGTTACATCACCGACGGCGCAACCGGGCATTATTGTCGCGAGAGAGAGAGAGAGCCAGCCGGCCGGCCCGGCCTTTCTTCCGCGACGAGGCTGCTTTTTTTTGTGTTACTCCTCCGCGTCCGCCCGGCGCACGGACGGTGCTTGTCACCGCTGCTATTTTTCGTTCGAAAAATGCGACGATGCATAGTGCGATTTTTTTTCGAGAGGAATTCGGGCGATTGCCGTTCGATTTTGATTTATTATAAACGGAAGGAGATTGAGAGGATAAATTTTTAATCGGACACTTTTCTCGAAAGTGTGCATTAAAATTGCCCACCCGGTAAAGAGTTGCGTTTCCTCGCAAGATATATATGGCACTTCGGTCATTTTCGAAAACGCAAAAACCGCGGCGGCAACAACCCGAAAGCCCTCTCTCCTCTCAACTGCTGACATAACGTCGATTCAGCACTGCAGCGGCCGGGGCACCTGCGTGAATTGAAAGCCCGGGGAGAGAAGAGAAAGAAACCGCAGTATCGAAAAATCCGCAGCTGCGCAAAAGCTCTCTCTCCCTCCCTCCCTCCCTCCCGCCCTCTCTCTCTTTCTCCGTGTCCGCCTCGCGTGGCGCAACGGCACGCACACTCGCGCGCGTAATTAATGGTACGCGCCGAGGACCGATTCCCATGTCCGTGGCTGGTTTCCGCGCTGGATGTAACGTACCTCTGCCCGAGTAGGTGGAGAGGAGAGACTCGTCACGCTGGGCTGCCGCTGCTTCGTCGCCGTCAAAGTCCGAGACGAGAGAGAGAGAGAGAGGACGAGGCAGCGGCCGAGGGGTTAAAGACACCGCGAGCTGTGGGAATTTTATTCTAAGACGAGAGAGAGAGAGCCGATATGCTTTGTGCTCGACGGACGTTTGTTATCGCGGGGGATATTGATGCAGTGAAGTTTTTCTTCCACGAATCGAAGAATTTTAATCCAATTGACCAGCCGAGACTCGAGCCCGCGGCGGACGAACGGTCGAGTCGCTCCTCACAAAAGCACGTCGAAATGCAGCCACAATGCTACAATTAACGCGGCGCGCTTCTTAAAACAGCACAAAGCGCAAAGGGAGATAGAGAGAGAGAGAGAGGAGGAGGAGGAGGATTGAAGCCAATCTGAATCTCCGGCAGCGTCACTTCCTCCCACAGCCTCGGGCACAAAAAGGCGACAAGACAATGTGACAATCAAAGTCAGCGGGGACAGCATCACACACTCGCGCGGGCGAGAAGACGCGCATGAGGAGCCGCGCGGCGCAGCGAGGTGTAGTTCCTCGTCGCCGTACTTCTCTCTCTCGAGAGAGAGAGAGAGAGAGAGCCGGTCAGCTCGCGCGATTGTCTTCTTTACGCGCGAGATGTGCCGCTCTTTACCGAGGCGCGCGCTCTCGGTGTACGCCACAACTGTACTTCTTTCCCGACTGGCTTTGCGAAGCGGGGAATATATTGTTTATGGGGAAGGCCGCGGCGAGAGACGCGCAATTAACGGCTCTCTCGACGCTTCGGGGAATCGGGACGTGGGTGACGCGCTTTCCGAGGCGAGTAATTAGGCCCGGAGACTCCGTCGAGCGGCGAGCTGTGGCGGTCTCTTTTGCGCCGAGATCGATTGCTTAGTACTAACAGCCGATTGTGCGCCGAACACGTGTTCATTTACACATCGTACGTGATATTCGAAGTAATCTCTAACGAGCCCGCATAGGTGGACAAAGCAGTCATATAGTTTTTTAACGTTCTGATTCCTTTTTTTTTTCATATTGGTACGCCAAACACGAGAGGCTCTCTCTCTCTGCGAGCGCATTTAATCGAGGAGCGCGGCATGTCATTCCCCCGTTAATAATATAAAGACGAACAAAAGGGAAATGAAAATGATCGCTTTCGAGGTGCACGAGAGCTATCAATAAGGCATTTCGCAAACAGTATATCAAAGCCGCGCGCATAACGCGCATAATACAAAAAGCGCACGCGAGGCGTCCGAAAGGGACTCGGAAGTCCGGCGTCGTTTCGCAACAATCATCCTCACGTCAGCGGTAAACACACAGAGAGAGGGACGACCCGCTCCCGTTTATCGCACTCAGTGTATATACTGTACGCCATCGCAGTTCGGCCGCGTCGCGCCGCGGATTTATGGGGCAAAAGGCGCCCGAGATTAAGCGCTTAACGGCTGGAACTAAGAGGCCTCTCGATTACCATAATCGAAAAAGCCGCGCGATAATTGAAAAAGTAAGCGAGCGGGGGGAGGGGGGGGACCCCGCGCGACTAATGATTTTAATTAGCCGCGAGAGAGAGCGGGACTTGCGCAAGACGCGCTTGACTTTGGACGCTGCTGGCTCTGCAGGCTAATTAGCTAATTAAAGCCGCGAGCTCGTTAATCATTGGCACGGCGGGCGAAGAGCGTCAACCCGCCGTTTGAAAACTTGATTGAAACGTTCGTTATTCGCCGAGGTTGGCGACGGGGGGATACGTATATACGCCGAGTGTATCGGTAGTCGATGTTTCTTTCATTACGTAAACTGACCGCTATCAATCATTCGCTTCCTGTTCTTTTAAGTGTTTCAAGCGCGGAATGAAAAAGCGCGCGCGAGATGCAGTTTTCGAGACGAGTGACGCGGAGTCTTTGGCGCATCTAACTAAAAAAGCAGAAGAAATGACGAAGACTCTGTTTCTAAAATCATTAAAAATTTTCGACGCTCGCCGTCCACGCGAACCGCTCAATCGCCGCTGAAAAGCCTCGCGTTCGCCGGTGTACTTTAATTCGCCTCGGCGCTTCGCCTCCATAAATCTCCCATCCCGCGTCCATCGCGAAAATAGAGACGTAGCGCCATCGCCAGATTGGGCATCGTGTGTGTGTGCGCAAGCGCCGCCGCGTCGTCTCTCTCTCTGCGCGACTGATCGCCGTCACGGTCGTCGTCTCGTTCCCCTTTTCCGTCTTGGTCGCGCTTGCGCAACCGCCGCTTCCAAGGAATCTCATTGTTGCAGAGAGAGAGAGAGGAGAGCCCCGGCCGCGCGTTTCAATGCGCCGCGATCCGTCCCATTGATGTATTCCTTCGATTTCGAGACGCGAGAGAGGCGCCCGACTTCTCTTTTCATATAGTTTCAATGCGTCGGCGGCCGTCAGCTGCGCGGCTTATCGGGCGAGCCGCGAGCTGGAATGGAAAGGAGTGATAGGGAGTATATCTCGAAGGTTATCGCGCCGACGGCTTTGCGTTTGCGCGAAGGAACGCCTGATAATGCTGGATATTCCTGCGTTTTAACTTTATGCAATGCGAAAATACTGCCGGTAATATTCAACGTTCTAGCTCGCCGCTTTTCTAACTGAATGTCAATTGTTTTTTTTTCGAAAGAATCTAAGGAAAAGTTCAATTTGTGCCAATTTCCATCAAAGCTCATCCCATATTCATGACCTTATACACGTGTCTCCGCATTCTGCCCATCTCTCTCGCGCGTCAGTCTTTCTCACACTTTCGCAGAAGCCGGTACTGCCATTTGCAGCTCTCGCGCGCCCCGGCCGCCGACTCGCGCGAGAGCGTTTCTGGACTTTTACGGGAATCGCCGCGGCGACTGTGTACGACACAGCGCACGCACGATCCTCGCGCTCGCCTATACCGAGCTATCGGGAAAAGAAGCCGCTCAATCGGCGCGTCGTCAGTAGGCCAGGTGTTAAAGCCGAGTCGCGCGGCTTTTTGCCGAGGCGCGCGTGATGACTTTTTCCCGCCTCCCCGGCTGGCGGAGAGAGATGAGGATGATTTATTCCAGGCGGAAAGACGCGCGAGCGATCGATCTTTCGTGCGCTGAATGCCTGAGGAGAGCGCCCCTTTTTTTTCCGCCGCGGCGAACGACGTCCGGCTGGAAAACGATGCTGCTTCTTGCGCGGCGCGAGTGATTGAATTACAATGCGAGCTTTATTAATTTCCGTGATAAACGGACGTCGGGAGGGTTTTTGAGGCGAATGCGTTGATTTTCGGCGGGAGCTGCTGTCTTATTCGTTTATTATTGATTGCGCTTTTTCTGGTTTTCATTGTCGATTACCTAAATTATAAGCGGAAAGCGTTTATGTTGGCAAAGAGTGTGTTATTGCGAAATAAATCATTTCTCGATCAACGATGATTTCTTATCGTTTCGCGGCTGACGAGGCATTTTTTTCCGTTCGAAGCGAAGCTTCTTATGCAGCGACGCAGGTAATTATTATCGTTACTTGATTTATTTCCAAATAGTAGCATAAGCTCGCCGTAAAGGCAGAATTATAAAAGCTCGGAAATTACGTCCTATAAATCCCCCTTTGAAAAATGTAATCCAAGCTCGGTGCGTAGCGGCCTGCATCCTCGTAAAAAAACGGAAAGAATCCTAAAAAAAAGGCCCCGGAGGCAAAAAGGCCGGCCGTATCAATAAAATTTCGCACGCGGGCAGCCGGCGGCGCTCGGAAGCCGCTCTCGCACACACACACACACACACGCACGCGGAGCGCATTATCCAGCGGCGGGCACGTGCAATTTCAGAGCGGAGGGTAAATTACCCCGGTTGCGCGCGCGTAATTTCACGCTCTTACTCTCGAGGAGAGCGCGCGCGCGCTCGGAAAATGTCGCGGGGCCGCCGCGTGAGAGGAAGAGAGAGACCGGACTCGATTTTTCCAGCGCAACGGTAAATTAACGGGGCTGTAATCAGCTGCGCGGCCCGGCACTTCCTCGGAGTGTGTATGTGGATGCGGCCGCCTCTGGTGCCGCGGCTCGTCGTTAAGTAGCTTTCGAGAGCGCCGCGGCTCGCTTCTCGAATCGGGAAAGTGAAATGGGAGGTGATAATTTAAGGCGAGCGAGACGCGAGCGTAGCTCGGGGTTTGGAAAGTGAGGCAGGTTTTTTGCCCTTGTTTCCTTTTTTTTTTAAGATTTACATTCCTTCGGTTTACGCGGGCAATTATAATGTTGATTGAATTGATAATTTATGGTGCTTCTAAATTTTCCGCGAAAATCAAACGGCGCATCTTGTAAAATATTGATTTATCAAAGTACAAGTAAATTACCGTCTTTCGGAGCCCGCGGAATCTCGCGAAAAAGTATGGATAATTAAGGAAACCGCCACTTCTTTTTCCAGTTTATCACCGTCGGCGATCTAGTTCGTCTTTTTTTTTCTCATGTTCGGCGCGCCTCGTCAAGTTCTCGGTAAGAAAAAGGGAAAGAAATTATCCCGGGAAAATCGACACGACACGCATCAGGCGATATATTCCGAAAGCCACCGAACGGAAACGCATTATGCGCTCATCCTCTCGCACGCGGAAAAGCTGCTGCCACGCTCGGAGCTTTTTGCAATTTTGCAGAGCCTCGCGATCGATGCTAATTTCAAAAGTAAATGAAGATCCTTTTTTTTTCTCTCCTCGCTCGTCGCAAGTTTATTCAAATCCAATCACGAAGCTCGGATAATTCGAATCCAATCCCCGCGAGAGAAGTTTTAATTATTTCTCGCGGTAAAAATAATGACTAAGCGCGGCGTCGTGCGGAATAAACAAACAAAAGCGCACCTCCGCGGAGGAGAGCATTCCGAGGCCGGGGACTCGGCGGCGTCGTAATTAAAATTTATACAACAAATTGAGTGCTCCTTATAATTAAGCGTAATTATGAATGCCGCCGCCGCGCGGCTGGTGGAAAAAAGATGCCGGCGAGATTTCGCAAGTTTCCCCGAACGTCCCTCTCCGCGCTAGAATTCTGCTGCGATAATTCATACTTTACACAGTACGGAGTTTTTGGAATTTTTAAAAACGCCGAACTGCGATTGCTGCTTCGATGTTTTTGGATTGGATTTTTTTTTTTTTTTTGTGCTTAGTATCGAGAAAGAAACCTTGAAACGTCACGTAATTAGATTTATGAGGTTTTGTAATTTGTAATTTAATTGAGTTTTGATAGTAGATTAACTTTTAATTGAATTTCGTACGCTTTTCATAATTTATGCATGTAATTAATTTAATTCATTGCCTTTTGATGAAAAAGTAATTCGAGACAAAGGGGGTTAACTCCAGATAATTCGAAATCTATAGTTTCATCAGCCGTGTATTTTGTTAATTTATAATGAATTTATTATTTTTATCGAGACGATCATTAACCCAGCTTTTTAAAAGCTTTATTTAGGTAAAAGAATATCTAAATTGCGTATCTAACTCTTACGTACAGCCCTTTTTTTTTTATTAAAAAAAAGCATGCACTTTCTCAATAAACTTACAAAATCTCAAACTCCAATCGAAAATAAATACGCTCACAAAGATGTTCTCGCCCGATTCTCCAACAACATCGTACAATTACCATTAAAAAGCCCCAATAAACATACAAAGAAACATCTCCCGAGTAAAAAAAAGAAGCAACTCTCGACTCCCGCGAAAACAGCAATTATCCCCGAAGACCCTCGAAAGCATCAGCAGCAGCAGCTTCGGGACGGAAGAAGCAGCGGCAGGCAGGCAAGCCGAAAGTGGCCGGAGAAAGGGTTGCATAACGCGGCGTGCGGGAGATGCTTATCTGCCCCTCTCGCGGCTCCTGCGAACTTCAACGCGTGTAGACTCGCGGCCGCTTATCTGCCGCTTTGAACGAGTGCGCGAGGAGAGGATCGCCCCGCCGCTGATTTATCGCCGTCGAGGCGAGCATCATCCGCCGCCGCGCGCTAAGTCGAGCAAGTGCACGAGCGCGCGCGGGCCTCAAGGCCGTTTTTTCTTTCTTTCTTTCTTTCTTTTGTCCGCCGCGAGAGAGCTTCGACGCGATTAGCATTTGCGGAAGGGAGCTTGTTTTTTGTTCTTTCTCGAGCTTGGCTTTTTCGAGTTGCTTGTGACGCGATTTTTTGGGGTCGATCGCGAACTGTTGCTGTTAATTTTTATTCGCGAGTTTAAAAAAAGAGACGTTTTTAACGGCGAAAAGTGCAGAGCCATAATTACGGTTAATAACGGCAAGAAAATTCTTTTCAAGATTTCAATAACAGCGCTCGAACGCGCGACTTTACATAAGTTTCTATATGACCTGAATAAAAAAAAGAAAATGCTGAAAAGCGCCGAGTCACGATATTTTATAAAAAGGAAAAAAAAAACGACAAAACTCTCACACTAATTAGCACAAAGCATCGAAAATTGAATTACAATGGAAAACCCGTTGGCGCATCTCTGCATCTCTCGAATAAAAAAAAAAAAAAAAAACAATCGAGTGGTAGCATCTCTATTAATAAGCTCCCAAGCTCATTAATCAAACACACATCCTCCTCCGTGGAATTAGCATACACACGGCGGAGACGCGCGCGCGCGCGCGCCGGGGAATATTTCGCGCGCATAATTCCCGCATCGGTAGCCTCTCTCGATCTCAGCCGCGATCGATTTGTAATCGAGATGAAAGATCGTCCATTGTGAGCGCGCACACATCGATGAGTCAGCGCTTCCAGTTTTTCGCGCGGCTCCTCTAATTGAAGGAGGGAGAATACGTTATGTCTCTCCGTTCGCATTCGATTACTTTGCCCGTTCGATTATACTTTCAGGCGGTTCATAAATTTAATTAGCGGGACAAAGAGCGACGACGCTCTTTTTTTTCGGTATTACCCGGCGGTTTTGCCGGCGATTAGAGGTGGAATTTTTTTTGCATTAAATCCCGCGCGCGCTCGCGGCTTTGATTAGCAGCGGCGCGGCGCCGGTGCTTGTTGGGGATTTAATGACGTGTAAAGAGGATTAATCCTATGCTGGTACGTCTTCATTTAAAGATGTTACGCGATACATTAATTTTTACTCCGATTCACATAAAGCTATTCAAAGCTATATAAGTGGCTTCGGAATCTGCGCTTTTTTAGAAACGATTGTGAATTTTTTCAACGGCGGATAAAAAGATACTAAAACAATAATAAAATTTATATGGCCGAATAAAAAATTGACTGTAATATATGCAAGATTTTGAAGAACTGAATAATTAATTCATTGGTCAAACCAATGTTCCCACATTTACATATCAAAACTGTCCCACAGTTAATTTCAATTCAACGCGTAAATCCCTAATTGTATCCCATTGAAAAAAAAAACAATTTCCTCCCAGAAAACCCAAAGCGCGCGTCAACACGATCCTCAAGATTTATTGCCAGCATTCAGCGACGCGTCACAACACACACACACACAATAGATCCCCCACAGCCGATAAAATTCCTCCGCGCCCAGCTACATACATATATATAGCAAAACTTGCCCAAAAACTCCCCCTCCCATCCGCAGCGGTTAATCGTCGCGCACGACAGTCCGCTAGGCCGAATCCGTTAACTCGCCGCGGAGCTCTCCCTCTCGGGGAACGGTTAATAGAACAAATTACGCTAATAAAAGGTAAGAGCCGACGAACGGCGGCGGCGGCGGCGGCCGTTTTCACGCTAGAATAACAATGTCCCGCTCTCGCATTTGAATATATTTCCCCGCGCGCGCGCTTCACTGCTGCCGCTCTGCGCGCGCGCGCGCGCGCTTTTTCCTACGCATCAATGCGTCCTCTCTCCGCTAGGCGGCTGTCGCGCGAGCGCGAGCGGCGGAGGCCAGCCCGGAAGGGTAGGTCGCGATTCCCGCTCCGCTCGTAAAAAACGACGGCGGCCCCGACGTTAATGGCCGCGGCGCGCCGAGCTTGTAGCTGCCCTCCTTTTTTTTTCTCTTTTTACTTTTCGACCGCTTAGAGGCAAGATTTTTAGAGCGTGGAGAGCATATAGGTGATGTTGCCTTGTCGATTTTTTTTTTTGTTGTTGGACAGGCTACTACTCGCCTTTTTTCGCTGGATTTTGTTGCTGCGCTCGGAGAGCAGGAATTAAGTTTGCAGGCATACCGAGGACTTGTTGCCTTCTTGTTTATTTAATCAACAAAAAAGTAGTTGATAGCAAACTAGCATTCAGAAAAAGTAAAAGTATATTAAAAAAAGAAAGAAGCAATCGATACTTTTCCCCGTCGGCGCGTCGGAAAACTCCAATATCTCTTCATTAAAATACCACACACCGCTCAAGTTTACGAACTGTTAAATTAACGAAGACATAAATCGCACTCGGCTCCCGCTCCATCCTCACCGTCGCGTGAAATCTCCTCCGTTCACGCAACCTGAAAAGCCGCCTCGGCCTATACACGGCATATATAATATAAAAGCGAGCGCTCCAGAAACCCGCGCTGCGGCGGCAGCCTCGTCATCAATCTCCTCGTATCGTCGTCCGCGGCCGGCGGAACTTTCCAAATCTTCTCTTTGCCTCTCGGCCAATGAAGAGGCCCAGAGAGATATCCCGCTCCGCGCGACGCGGCAAAAAGCGAGCCGCGAGCCGATTGGCTCCGGGTGAGGAGAAAACGCCCCGCGGCCAGGAGCGCCGAGGAAAGCGCAGCTTCCGCGCGCCACGCTCGATTTCACCCGTGACGTGCGGCCGCGCGGCGCCCAGGCCAATCGCAAAGAGGAGAGCTGAGCGGGGCTAGGGTTTGCGGGGAGTTTTTAGTGATTTCATGAGGGGTTGCCGAGGTGTTGAGGGCTGGTTTGATTGGAGGATTGGTCGGGAGCTTCGGCTGCATTAATATGTATATTGGAGTGGATTTTAAATTGAAATACATATTAACTGGACTTTACGAGAGAGGAGCTTCGCTTTTTGGATTAGAATCTTTTACGCAGAAGTAATAAATAAACTCTAAATAGTCCAAAAATCAGTATTTCCACTTCCACCCTAAAAGAAACTGTACAACATCGACTCGAGAAAAGCACAGCCCATCCCCGGCACCCATAAACCCCCAGCGCCGTTCTGAAAACAGAAAAAAAAACGGCGGCCTCTCCTCGATTTTTCTCCGCGCCCGGGACGTGTCGCGTCCGGGCATAATTAGCCTCTCTCGCAGCTCTCTCGTCAGTCCAGCGGCAGCTCTCTCTCTCTCTCTCGCGCGCTTGCGAAACGAGCGCCGGCCGCGGGTAAAATTCAGGTAGCCGCGCTCGGCGCTTTTTACGAGCCTATAAAATTAGATCCGCGGCCCTCGCTCTCGCGCGCGCGCCGCATGATCTATGAACATTCAATCCCCGCGCGCGCCGCGCGCTGCGTCGTCCCATGCATATGTATGCGCGCGCGGGCAACAAAGCAGCAGCAGCAGCAGCAGCAGGAGAGGAGAGCATATTGCGCCAGAGGAGTCCGCGCGCGTGATGGATTTTTCGCGTTTATAGGCGAGAGCGAGAGAGCGCGGCGGGCGAAAAAAAAAAAAACGTCGAGTACTACTGGGCCCCGGCTGAGTGCCGGATTAGAGCCACCGAGATTTATGGCCACGCGGCGGGCTTACCGGACGGTTTAGAGAGTCATCAGTGGACGGTTTCTTTTTCGCGCCCTGCGCATGCTTCCTGCACTTTTTCCGAGATCGAGGCGGGATGGAAATTCGACTGGTGTCGAGTGGTACCCTGATTTGGCGTGTACGTGGAGAGAATAACTTTTTGTTATGGTCTTGAAAATACTTTCGTGTACTTTATATTGCATTTCTTCTCAAAGTTTGAATCGAATTATAGCGAAAATGGAAACGAGTTTATAAAAACTGATCAGAAACTACGTAGAGGCAAATAAAGAAAGACAGCTTCTCAGCAATATTTCACCTTAAAGTTGAATTTCAATCGTTGTTTTGCCAAATGACCAGGCGGAAAAAAGCTTGCATTCTCTAGGTCCAAAACGGCATCCCAGAAAAGCTCCACTAAAATACCTCCCACGTGCCAAGCAGTCCAGCCTATCGCACAGAGATCAGCGCAACAAAGCGCATTACCAAAAAGCGAATTCCCCTCGGCACTCGGCACTTTATCCTCCGGGCAAAAAAGCCTCTCTCTCTCTCCTCTCTCTCTTGTCTCTCCAACACAAGAGCGCCCATAAAGTTTTCCCATAACTTAGGAGTCCGCTTGCGCGCGCGAGAGCAGTAAAGCTGCAGCGGCAGCAGCGAGATTTCCATGCAGTCCGCGAGAGGACGTAAAAGGAGCTCTCCGTGGCCCGCCGTAAAAACGAACGATCTCGCGCTCGGATTCTTCGCTCCCGGGGCTTTTTTAGCCCGACGCCGCCGCTTTTTCTCTCTCTCTCTCTCTCTCTCGGGGGCCCGCGAGGATCGTTTCCGCTCCCCCTCCGCCGCGCGGCGAACGCTCCACATTTTTCCGAGGCCGCGGCAGGGACCGAGGGCCGCTTTATGGACTTTTTCGCCAGGGAAGCCGGTGGCCTTTCGGTTGGTTTGTTTATTGATAAATTCGCTTTCTTCGGGAGAAGAGTTTTGGGATGCGGCGAGAGAAACTAGAAAGACGATTTTCTCGACAGGCTGCGAAGATTCTTAAATTTATCTATGTTTATTTCGAGTCCTGGAATGGACTATAGGCAGCTCGAAAATTCGATTCAATGCGAGTTCAATGAAACCGAACATATTTATCTAGCATTATTATAGGTATCGAGGATACTGTGTTTGTTAAATGTTAAAAATAGCGTATTTAAACAAAGGAAATTAATGTACTTACAGAACACTAGTGATTTACACTCGGTAATTACTTAAGTAAATTATAAAAAATAACTGTGTTTTGTTTGAACGACTATATTGATTAATCTGCAAAACGACTAAATACCGTCATTCCGTCCAGATAACACAAAGCACATTTAAAATTACAGTAATCTTTACGCATTTATTAAAGCAAACAAGCTCTCGCGGCCAATCAATTTAAATTAGCTCACGAGCCAATTGAATTTTTTCGCGCTTTCAATTCCCACAAAGCTCCGCAAAGACACTCTCTCTCTCTCTCTCCCTCTCTCGCCGATCTTATCAAAAAGAAGTCCAATTAAACGTCGGTACGATTTAAATACACACGACTCCCGGCCGCACATCTCAATTACGGGGGAATATTCGGGGGCCCAATCGGACGTGCATGCGCAGCTGCGCCATAAATCGTCTCTCTCTCTCTCGCGGCGCGAAACCAAAAGCGCGTATCCCCCCCGAATCGATTTACGGTGGCGACTCTCTCTCGCGCGCTCTCGCACTCTCGTAAATTGGCCATTTATTGCCGCCGCGCCGTTAACGTCAAATCTGTCGCCTTGATTATCGTCATCTAGATCCTAGGGATTTTTTCGATCGCCGCGATCGCCTCGTAATTTTGTTTGCTCGCCGGGATAATTTTCACCGCCGGTCTCTCTCTTGCCGGGCCGCGGAAGGAACGTCGAGGGATATCATAATTTTTGTCTCTCTCGGTTTGTTGCGGGAAATTTTGAGATTTATCGACTCTCGATTCGACGGCCGGTTTCGCAAAGCCGAGCGAATGAATTTTCTGTTTTGTCAGTTTATTTGGGCGAAGCGAGCAGCAGAGGTAATAATTCATTAAACTTTGCTCTTAATGTTACTGTTATAAAACGCTAATTTTGCAGATAATTTTATCAACCTCCGAGAAAATTGCTATAGACACAAATTGATGTTCAATAAAGGACACGAAATTACTCGTTTCTACTTCTAATTTTCATTAGTCGGCGCAATTTTATGAATATTCCATTACGCACAGCAATAATTTCCCCGCGCGCCGCTGCAACAATCTACTTATCGATACGAGCAATAAACTTTTTGCACTTCATTTTCCCCATTAAATGTAAATTATTGTTAATCCCCGCGTAGCGATACCATCGTCCGTCCTCGATTTTCACCTCGCTCGTTCGCAGCCGCGCGCCAACAAACGCTCGATCGGGCGATCTCCTCCATTTTCTAACGACGACAAAAAAATTTCTTAATCAAAATCCAGGCTTTTCAGTCGCGAATCGATCTCCGCGCGTATAATAAAATTCCCGGCGCGCGACACAAGAGTCCCTCCGCGGAAAAATCGGCTGCTCTCTCTCTCTCCTCTCTCCGTGGCGCATGCGCGCAGAGCCTGTTTTCACGGATGTGAACACCCGGTATGCGCGCATGACCGGAGGCCCCGCGCGCGCAATTTATTTATTTTAACCAGGATAAAACTTGTTTACGGTGCGCGCGCGTTTTATGTGGAGCAAGCGCCGCTCCTGCTCCTGCCTTTGAGAGATTATCTTCTCTCTCTCTCTCTCTCTCTCTCTCTCTCTCCGCGCGGCTCTTCCCTCTTTCTTTCTTTCTTTTTTTTTTGATACCCGAGCTATAAGAGCGATGACAGCGACTGATTCAGAGGCGGGAAGCAATTTGCTAGGGCAATTCGTTATTTTTACCGCGAAGCGCTTGAGATTCAAGGGATTTTTCTGAGGCTGTTCTTTTTTTTCTAAGGAGGGGGAGCTTTTCCTTTACTTCTGGTTTTGCGCGAGATTCTGACGTTCAGGGGCTTTTTCTGATCGCCTTCGATGTGGAATAGATAAGTGGCTCCGATAAAAACCTTAAATAAATAGAGCCTTCGCTCGGTGACGGAGAAATCAGGCGTTCCCCGACAAATTATTGAATAAATTAAAATGTTTATTTTATTGCTAAATTCAAATCACGCTGAATGCGGACTTTAGAAATAAGTTATATTGCTTATTTGCAAAAATATGCATTTCATTTATTCGAGCTGAAATACGAGCTACTAAAAAGAAAAACAGGTCTTTTCCTCATTCTTCCGCGTCGAAGTAGTCTGCCTCACGTCGATAAAAATTTATCGGACCACCGCTATAAACGACAAATTGCAGCCTATATCATTCGGCGCTAAGGACACGAAGCGCGCTGGAAAAACGCCTGACACCCCGATGTGCCACTTTCATTATCATAAAAGACGGAGCCGTTATCGCAACAAGTTCGTGAACGCTTATATACACGGCAGCTAATACCTAAGCCATTTCGTCGCTGCTTTAGGCCCCCCCTCGAGTTAATATTGCTCGTGTAATGTAACGCGCTAACGAAGCTTATTAATGCTAAGTCGCCGCAATTTTCGTAACTGCTGTTTACATTCGTGACAATTAGCCGAAGTCAGATTTCTTTAATAAAAGGTCATTATTGGATATCGTCGTTTCGTCTAATCTTTATTGGATGCCATTTGCATGATTGATATTAATGCTATTTAAATGCAAATATCTATCGAGCTCATCGTCTAAGTAAGCTTAGTCGTTGGTTGTACAATAATATTATTTTGGTAATACAGATATTTCTTCCCGATTTTCCGAACTTTTAACTTTGAATTTCAACATATATTCCACTCTCGAACACCCAAGAATTTCAGTAAATAACGAGTATCTCCTCCCCTCCCCCACCCACCCCCGAATCCCGTCGGAATTCGAAAAATCCATATACACCGCATCGAAATTTTCCATTTGCATCGCACGCAGCGGCCCCGATCGATCCCCGAGCCCACTCCAATTTCGACAGCGGAGCAAAGCCGCTAATTCCACGCGCGGAGATCGGTTTCGCGTGTCAATAATTTTCAGGAGCCACGCGTTGCCGCTGCCTCGCGCGCGCCCGCAACGCTCACGTCACCTCCACACAAACACACGCACAGACACATACACAGAGAGAGAGAGAGAGAGAGAGAACAGCTGCGGATGGAGGCCATCGCGCGGGCAAAATTTCCGTACGGCGGCGGCGGCGTATCGATCGGCTTGCGCGATTATTGGAAAGCGTGGGCGGGCCGCTTCCTACGTAAATGCGCCTGCCTACGCGATTGAATTTCTAATATTGCCGATCGGTATCGGAAAAACGCCCGAGCGCCCGAGCGAGTTTGCTATCCCAGAGGTGTGCGCGCGCGAGCTTTTTCGAGAGGAATATTAGCCAGCTTGCGAAATCGGCCGCGGCGGTTGCGAAATTATATCCCCCCCCCCCTCCCGTTGAGCGAGATATTATGATTGCGCAAGCGGGAGTATTGTGTGTCGGCGGTGTGTGTTGTCAGAAGCTGGGATTCTGGAGCTTTGCCCTGCTTTTGAGATGGTTCATTTGGGTTAATGAAATTTTGAGGCGACGGGTTATTGTAGAGTCGGCTTGGACGTGTAGATTAACGGATAAGCGGATATTTATCTTGTAATTAGTTCGTATTGCACTGTTGGAATCTATTGGAGAATCTATCATTTTTTAAAGCTATTTTTATGCGAATCTACTTTATAGGAAGTATCTATTTTCTTAAAATACAAAATAAAATAGCTCCTATAAGGAGAACATTTATTTTCAAATCTGAATTTTAATCTTTAAACTATTGATTTTAGACTTTACGTTCTCATTGTGTATTTTGTAAATTATGCTCTTCATGCTTTATCAAACAATTAAGCATCGCCAAAATCATTTCATTACATTTCATTGCAATGTTCGTGTAAATTTTGTGCTAATACAGACTTTAAAGTTCGGAGATCGCAACGCACTGACATTCAGCGCAATAATTTCTTACATTCTTGAGGAAAGAATAAAATTGCAGCGTGTCAAAGAAAATTGTTATGCTTTATGCCACAGGTGATAGCCGCCAATTATTACTAATTTGCGATTGTTCCCCAAGCCCAGTGTACATACATCATTTGTGCAATTTCAAAGATAGGGTAGTTTCCGATTTAGCAGACTTTTCTTTTTTTCTAACTAGGTCTAATTATGATAATTTCCACGTATAAGTTATACTGCTCTGACTATAAGAAAATAAGGCTCGCGGGCAATTTTTATACTCCGATGTTTTTAATAATCACGCGCCGCTTTTCTGCATGGACAAATACGACAGATTCCCAGGCGTGGTGCCGCTATCCGCGACGGTTATAATAACTGAATCTACTTTAGCAAAAAAAAGAAGTCGTCGGCGAAAGTGACGACTTAGATGACTTGTATAAAAAATTTATAAAAGAGAGGATCTACTTGGGGGCAGGCGACCGCAAAGTAATAAACAAAACATTACGGCAAACCTAGAATTTACTAAGTATAGCAGAAAAAGCTCGTTGCGACGTAACACTCAATACCGCGGTAATATTTCCACCCAACACTATATAACAGCGGAATAAATCGGACTCAAATCTGTCCATCGAAAGCAGTTAACGTTATAACAGTGGCAAAACCGCTTTCTCCCTCCTCTTCCACCCAGCAGCAGTATCCATCAAAATGGAGTCCATCTCCATCCTCTCATTACCCGACGGCGAGTCCAGCTTAAACAGGGACGGCGAGCGAGGCGCAGCGAGAGAGGCAACGGTTCGCCCGCAGCGGCGGCGGCGGCGGCGGCGGCGGCGGCGTCGGCAGTTCCCGTGAAAAAGTCGCTTGCGTGTCAACCCGCGACACACGCGGAGGGCCGAGCCGCCGCCGCCGCCGCCGCGGCACTGCGGGTAATAATCTTCTTCCTCGCGCTCTGCGCTCCCTCCTGTCTTTTTCTCTCTTTTTGCCCCCGTTCGCCGCTCCCGCCTGCCTGCCTGCCTTACCTGCCTTGCCTACCTGCCTCTTTTTTCTTTCCCAGAGCGCTGCTCTTCCTCCTTTTTGCCTTTTTTCCACTTTTCGTGCCGCTTTTCAAGGCCTTCGCTCCCGGCGATACGTACAGGTGCGTCTCTCGTCGTGTGTGGAAAGTGCGATTTTTATGCCGAGCTTCCTCGAGGGGAGGGGGAGGGGGGGGACTCGGTTTTACTGCCCCCTTTTTTATGGCTCGGATCGAGAGCCGTTGTTGGTTTTTTCGGACGAGTAGACTCGAAACGTATAGCTTTTAGCGATTTAGTTTTAGTTTTTATTTAAAAAAAAAATGGAAACTTTCACCTGTAGGTAAAAATTGGGCTTTTAATGGAGAATTCAAACAAAACTCACGTATGTCGGTCGACGGTTAGGTAAAAGCAACTGAAATTGTGTTTTGTAATTACCTGCAACAAAAAAATTAGGTATTCGTTAGATATGCCATTTATATACAAGAGCAAAAGTGTTGGAAAAATTCATTGCCCGATTTAATTACAAAAATCTCGGTAAAAGGTACGCAATACCCGCCCAACGCAACGCAAACAATATGCTCCGAACAATAAACCCGCAGCGAGGATTCCCGAAGGCCGCAAAAACTTTTATTTCAATTAACCCAATCATCTCTAAATCACAATCCCCGGCAAGAACGAGAATCACCTGCCCCCCGGCAAAAAAAGCCCACAACGTCCGTCACCCTCGCCATAAAAATCAATCCTCAAAACTCAGCGGCCCTCCCCCCCCCCTCCCCTCCCTGGCGGTGCGTCCATTAAAAATCCGCTAATGAGAAGCTTTCGTCCGCCGCCCGTTGTACCCGCGCAAAAGTCAAATGTTTTTATAAAAGTGTGTTAACGCTCGCTAATAGAGTGCGGAAGAAGAAGCGAGGAAAGACCCTCTCTCTCTCTCTCTCTCTCTCTCTCTCTCTCTCTCTCTCTCTCTCGCGCCGGGCTCGGTGGGAGTGATCTCTCTCTCTCTCTCTCCTCTCCGCGCACGCGCTCGCGCACTCGGGGCTCGTATATAGGAGTCGAGTTTTTAATAGGTTTTTAGCCCGGGCCGTAAAACGCATTAAAACTCATACGGCGCGAGAGAGAGAGAGAGGAGAGAGCGCGCGCCGCGCGGGGCGATGACGAAGGGGGAGGCGCAGAGAGAGAGAGAGAGCCGCCGACGAGGCCTTTCCGTTGCCAAAAATCAGGCTGTACATCAAAAGCGAGCTAAGCGCGAGGCCCGGAGGAGTTGGAGGCTCGCTGTCTTTCCCCCGGATGAGCAGAGAGATGGATATACGGGGTGGTCGGTTTAGTCGCGCCGAGGAGAGCTCTCGAGTTCTTAATCAGCTGGTTAATTGCCCTTTCGGACTAGCGCTCGAGAATTTTATTGAATGCGGAGTCGTGAATTGATGTTGCTTTGTAAATAATAGGTAAATAGTCGAGGAAACAAAATGTGAGGAGATTCGGATTTTTAAGCAGATTTTTATCCTACTTTTTTCATTTAATCCCGATAAACTCTTTTCCACGAGGAGGGACAATTTTTTTTATACAATTAATAATCGAAAAAGCTTTTCCCTCTTACAATCGATCGAAGCGTCGACGCTCGAGTCGTCAAGTTTTTTTTATCTTGTAACGAGAAGAAAAAAAAAGTCATGAATAAATAATGACGAGCCACCTCTCTCTCTCTTTCCGAGCGTCGAAAAGGGAAATTGTACAATATTTCGTCGACACCTGTTTTTCGAACACCCAGTACATGCAAGTCTCGTGTGTATACGAGAGAAACTTTTTTTTTTGTGTATACGAAGAGGAGACCACTCGAGTAAAGCCTCGCATTATCATGCAAATAATGCTCGCGGTACAAGTACATACAAGCGGCGCTTTTACAAGTGTTTCCTCGCATGTTGATTAATATATATTTACGCGGCGTTGTGATTTCCTTCGACGATGCAAATTACGAGCGCGAGTCTGTCTTCGCTCGACTTTTTTTTTCTTCCTCGAATCGGGATATCATAACCCCAGTCGGGATAACAATCGGTTCCGCGATTGTTTAATCGACTTCGGAAGCGTAATTGAGTTGTAATATTTTATTGAGCGTAATGCTACCTGCAGGGTTAACTGCTAAATCAGCGGCGCCAATTAGCGGTTTAATAATGACTGTTAATCAAACGTATAGCGCGCCGTTCGCCAGCTGGATATAGATTTAAGTACAACGCTTAAAGAATATTAAATATACGGCGCTGCAAGTAGACCGCACAATTACATCAACTCAAATATTTCCGTATTAAAAATTCACTCGCGCAAACAAACGCACCGCTTTTTCGCCATCAATTACTTAATAGAATGAATTCCTCAGCAGTAACGCGAGGCTATCGAGTTTTAATAAAACGCTTAGTTAATTAAGTTAGCCAAACGGAAATATTTCAAAATTTTATGAAATTTATTTAATCGTTCCGCAAATTAATTTAATGTACTTTCCGCTTGTTTCATATAATACGTTGCGGTAAAATAGATAGAAAAAGCCTTGTGATATTCTCGATCTTAAAATTAATATTTCGACCTCCCGAGTTTTTCACGGCCCAACTGGCCCACCCGACTGTCCCACGATATCGGCTCCCGCGCGAATCAGCCAAAAACTCTCCGCTCGTCTCCCCGCGGCAGCGAAATATCGAAGCCCACAAATCAAGCCCCCGGAGAGGCGCAATCGACCTCTCCGATTTCCGGGAAGGCCTCCTCGGATTGAGAGACTCTGCCCGGCGGTGAGAGCCACTGGCCCGGGGGGGCCCGTCGGCCCTAAGTGGGCGTATACACTCCGGCACATCCCATGCACACACAGCCGAGAGGGATAAAGCGTGTATACGTTATCCGCCGCTATTTTCGCGGTTCTCGTGTTTAGGCGCAGTGTGTCTGGGACCGCGCGGAGCGCCGACGAGAGGCCGCCGCCGCGCCGACCGGTGAGAGAGAGAGAGAGAGTAAGGCGATACTAATTTTCTATTAACGGGCGAAAAGCGCAAAAAGCGCCGCTCGCCGTGTGCGCGGGCGGCCGCGCGCGATTTACGGCCTCGTTTATTAGCGCCAGGACAAATAAACAGACCGAGGAGACACTGATAATGTTATTAGGGGACAGGTTTTCTAGAGGAGGGTTTCTGCTTTTAGGCCTGGTTAATTCATGCTTGGCTTTGCCTCTTGTGACGTTTGCATCGCGCATTGTAATGAGATGTACGAAGCGGATGCTAGAGAGTTGTTGCTGATGATTTTGCTCGCTGAAATTGTTCTTCTGTCTGCTATTGCATTTATGTTTAATGTTTCACGCGAACGAGTATATTTTAATTGCATTCTTAATAATATTTATCTAAAAATGTGATTCTTGTTACTCAATTTAACTTTTTCGCTTCTGTTAAAACTTGATTTTAAGATAAAATAAAGTTACCCGACGAAACGAGTGCTGCCAACTGCCGCATATAACCCCCGGCAAACTTAATCTGATAAACTAGTTTGAGAAACTTCAAAGTTCGCCTAGTTTATGCAGTCAAATGGCTAACTCCCGTCTCGCAAACTTGCGAATATTCCAAAAAACGAGCCGACTATCTCGAAACGAAATCTCCTCAACGTATCAATTAGCATCTCAAAAACTGTTTTTCCTCCTTAAAAAAACAGAAGGCTCGGATACCTGACCCATTTGGAAAAAATTAATAATAAAAGCTGCGGCTTTTTATATTAAATAAAAAGGCCTTTCGCTTATCGCTCTCACGCTCGAGGGGGGCTTTCTCCCGAGGCGCACATCCGACGAAAATACGTGATTAACATTGGGTTGACAGTCTCTTTTTTCGTCGCGAAAAAATCCCGGGGAAAGTTCCGGCTGAATGGAAGATCGGATCGCGTGCCCCCCTTTATGAAATATGAAAACTCGCGTGCCGCCGGAGAATGTCCTTAATTCTTCCGCGATTTAGCAACAATTTTCATTTCTTTCTCCGCGAAATTTATTTAGTCTTAGCGAATTTCAGCCTGATCTTTGATGTGGTTCAAATGGCAAACGTCAAAGCTTGAGATTAGAATTGTCGGAGGTGCAACAAAAATTCTTTTGTAATGTTCAAAATTCGTTTTTTAATAAAATTTTGAGATTATTTCTGTAATCATTAAGTTTTCTTAACTATATTTTTTAACAACTCCGCTGATTAAAAAATATTTTTTCTCAATAAAGCACAGCGAGGCAATCTACCAGTATCAATCTCAAGCTAAAACCACTTAATTTTTTGTTATTACTTATATAAAGACTTTATACATAAATTATTATTTAAATACTTTAATACTTTTCGAGATCTCCATAAAAAATCCTCAACAAATAAAGCTGTTTTTAATTTTAAATCCCCGCACTATCTCAACGTCCAATCGTTCATTCATAAAAGAAAAAAAAAACAACGAGCAAATCGTTAAAACCGCGGTCTGAAAAATTGCTCCATTAGCAAGTGCGAATGTTTCCCGATATCCCCCAGCTTTGCGGCGCTCTCTTTTAATGGCGTCTCCTTAGCACCAAAGTAAAACAATGAATTCTTTAGCTGCACGCCGGTCGATGTCGCGAGCGGAGCCGCGTTATACACACGAAGATGTCCCGGCGCACGGATCGATAGTCCGAAGATTCGCTTCGCGTCGTCGTGCTTTTGCGGCGCTTATGGGCTAATAATTCCATTAAAACCGCCTAAGCGACCGAAGTCGACTCGAGAAAATCCAGTATACGACCTCGATAATTTAGCGTTTATCAGCTCTCTGCGGTCGCCGCGAATATTGATTAACGCGTTGGGGGGTATATATTCATAAAAGAAAAAGGCTACGCCGAGTATTAGTTTCTTTAATTAATTTCTGATTAGGCGGCGAGAAAAAAGGTAGGTAATCGCCTTCGGAAAGTGTGCGTTTTAATTAGGCGGGAGTGCTGAGCTGCCTCGGAAAATAATGTTTCCGCCGCGCGGAAAAAAAAAACGAGAGCGTTTACGCGCATCTCGAGCGGCTTTATGAATGTTCGAAAACGCGGTTTTATATTTTTTTTCGTTTCGTTTTCATAGAGCGCAAAATCGCGCGCCGGACAATAAAAAGCTAATTGTCAATGCCCTAATGAAATAAAAACAAAATTACGGTTCATAAACGCGGCCGCTAAGGACTTAACTGCCGACTTTGCTCTCCGCGTTTTCCCTTTGCGAGCAAACGACCCGGGAATAATTATGCCGGAGTATGTCGAAAAACTCTGGTTTCCTCAAAAAGTATCGCCGATGTAAACAAACATTAAATGCATATTCATGCCGCTTCCGTGCGTATGCTTTTCTTGCGAGAGTTGTGTGAATTTCAATCAGTACCAGTCGAACGATAATAAACGAATGACGTAAAATACGTTCCTTACATTTAAAACAGAAACCCCATATTTTTCAGCGCTAACAATCTTGAACTGCGCTTAAAAAAAAAAGTGGTCAAACAGTTAAAAAAGCTAATAATATTCTTAGGGCGACGCGGTCGCGCCATTCGAGCGCGCAACTATAGCTGTTCATCATAATGCAAACCTCGGCGACGCGGGGGGCGCGAGGGAGGGAAGGGAAGGGGAAGGGAGGAGGGGGCATATCGGTAATCAATCGCGACGTCACGCGGCGCATACGTACGTAATTCCCGGCTGCAGCTATACTCCTCCGAGCTCGAGGAGAGCTATAAGAATGTCGGTGGAATCTTTATTTAGTGCCTCTGCATGTTTCATAGCATCAAGTATTAAAGCAGTTGGAAAACTGGCCGGCGTGTATAAACACGCGTCTCTCTCTCTCTCTCTCTCCTTTCCGCTCGAGACGTGTCAAGGATCTTTTTCGCGCGCGCACGTTTTTTTTCTTTCAAACGATCGCGCCGATTCCCTGGAAACGCTCTGCTCGAGTCGAGCTTCCGTTTACAGAGGAGCTGTGCACTTGTACTTGTACTTAAGCTCGTAAAAATAATCGATGTTTTAGTTCTAGCGAATTTGAGAACAATATCGTTCTCCCATAGTAGCTTACCGTCACAGATCTCAAAATCACGCTAAAACCCAATCCTTTCCCTCCTCCCCCGAACGAATTAGCAATCCTTACTATCGGCGCGATTGAGCCCAAAAAAGAGAGGAAGAACGATATCCCCGCTCCGAGCCGAGCATCGCTCGTGCAGGTGTGCGCGCCGCGAGAGAAAAAGAAGCGCGGCTCGCGCGCGCGCCGAGAGATTCGATCGCGTATAAATCAGAACGCGCTCTTTCCAGAATGCGGCGGTTTCTTGTGTCGCGCGGCGGCGGCGGCGGCGGCGCTCTGAGGTCGCGCATAAATATTCAAACGACAAGCCGATACACATGTATCCGTCCCCGGCGGGCCGGATCCCCGCGGCGGTTTCTATTACGTCGCGGCTTTTTTTTTTTCTTTCCGCCGAAGCCGTTACTTCCCTTTCGTGATTTTCTCTATCTGTCTCTCTCTCTCTCTGCGAGCGGCCGGGGAAATGACTATAGATGGTAGGTGATGATTTGAAAAATTGCCGCGACTTGTCGATTTTTGCCGCTCGGGAACTGGATTTCTCGCGACTGTTGCTTTCGGTGAACGCGAGAGATAAGAATAGATTGTCATGTATTTGTCGTTTTTATTTATTGCTCTAGACGGTTATTTATTGACTTATTATAGGCGTGGTAGCTTTTGATGAAAAATCAACGTAATTTGAAACTTTCGTCAGGAATTTATAATCAGTTTGTTAATTAACGTCTTGGATAATCCAAGTTGATTATTAAAATATACGACAAATAAAACATGTTCCTATTTTATTATTCAATCCGCGCTCGAAACAAAGATAATTATCATACTTCAAGAACAAATCAGTGAAAGAAACCTCGACGAGATCTCTCGGCAACTCTTTCCTTACATTTCCGTACTACTTTTATAACCGGGCGAGCAACGCGCGCAACACATCCTCCGCACCTCTCTGTCGATCGCTCCTCGTATTATCCATCGAGGGTCTCGGTGGATCATTCGCACGTCCTTACGAGCGAAAATATATCGGCCGAAAAAATTGAAAATTAAAGATTTAAATGTCGGCATGCCGGTTCGCTCTTTATCGGCTTATTTGAGGAGGAGAAGCAGCGGAGAAGGAGACGAGGCGGCAAGAGGAGAGTCAGCCGGCGGGAGAGGGGGAGGGGAAGGGAAGAGAGGAGACCGCGCGTCGATCGATTAATCGTTTCGATAGCCAATGGTTTAATTAGCCCAAGCGCGATTTATACTTGGGCGGCTCGAAACGCGAAATTCCGCCGCCGCTCCGGCCGCTCTCCACCTATTATCGGCGAATAGCATCTGTACGCAAGGCTGGGGTTCTAGGCCGTACCCGAATTCTTCGACTATTTTCTAAGAGCCTGGGATAGCACTTTTGCGCGGGTTCGCTGCGGAATGATGACTTTTTTTTTATATTGAAAAACCGAAGCAATTTTTTTTTCCAAAAGAAATGAGTATTGAGCTCTTAAATGTTGTGATTTATAATTGATAATTTACAAACTAAAATGAAACTCACGGACTTTGGAGGATGGTCGGACACAGCGTCAATTTAATTAAGATTGTATGTTGTAATTACCTGTAAATAAACGAAAAATTCGTTAAAAATGTCAAACGTCAAATCATCATTTTCATTAATAACTAAAGTTACAATTACAGAATTAACTCTAAAATTTCAATATCGCTCCAAAACTTCTCGCAGATCAGCCCCCCCCCCCCCCCAAAACACCGCACACCATAATATAAACTCCGGCGTAGAATCATCGCCGGCGTGCGCACATGTTGTCGCAGTTTACGTCCTCGTACGGACTCGGGCACGGCCCCGAGTTTACGGGCTCGGCCGGAGCTAATGTCGCGCGCGCGCGCGGGCTAATTAGCGCGAGCCCGAGATTGATAGGAAGGACCCCGGCGGCCGCGCGTTGCGCAATCGGCGGCCGTGTGCCCGCTGCGGACAATAGAGCCGAGAGAGTCGCGGACGCGTTACACTTCGGTAATGCGTTATTGTAGTGCGTGGAAGGATACGCGCGGATATCGCCAGGATGTGTTGAGGGAAGCTTTTAAAGAAGCGAATCTCTCGCGTCGGAGAGCAGTGGAGTGACTCGCTCGTCGGAGTCGTCCGGCCGATTTCCTGCTCCTTTTTTTCTCTCTCCCTCTTCTTGCCCGCGCAGTTTCCCAGGACTCGCTTTTTGCACGCAGGCGTCGCGCGATATAATTCATTAGATCTCGCGATCGTAAATCGCGCTGCGAATCGATGACGTCCTCTCGCCGCCGCGGTGCGTTTATAAAAGCGACACGCGACTGCACGCACACACAGACACATACAATCGCGACGCGCTTCGTTTCCGTTTAGCATATTATCGATCCCGATCAGTACGTAACCGCGGGTAAATCTGGTGAGCGAGAGGAGGCTCGTAACGATCGGCGCATGAATATTTCAATTCGGACTCGGGACGAGACTCGGAAATGTGGGAGGTTTGAGGAAATTTACTTGGGTTTCTTTGAAGGTGGATTTTTCAATGCTGACTGGCGGCGGCTCTTTGTCTTTCGAGAGGCGTTTAGAATAGCTTTGTGTTCGCTTCCCGAGTTTCGCGTTTTTTTTTCAGGCACCGACATCGTATATATATCTATATATATATCTTTTGCTGCAGTATTTTCCTGACAAAAAATTTCTTGAGCAAGTTTTTTTAAGTTTCGTGCAAAGTTGCATCACGGGCAAAGGTGGTACCAGGCTACATTTGCATATCAAAGTATTTCGTTCCATTATCGCACATTTGAACTCCGCTAAATAAAACCCGATTGTTTTCAGCACAATCACCGATTTAACCCAGCAGAAACCAAGTCCCAGGCAGACTAATCGCAATTTAATTTCTCGCTTATATCCCCGTCGGTTGATTGCTTCGAAAGATCGAGCCTCGTACAAGCGCTCGATAATATTTAATTACAGAAAACTCGCGTCCTCAATTTCGCGAACAAAAGCCGCGGCGCGCGCGAGTGCAAAAGCCACGCGTGCACCTCTCGAGAGAGGCTCTCTCGCGCGTCGCATGTACAAAAGGACGTCGTCGTCGCCGAGGCATAGAATTAATCGAGCCTCTCGGCGCGTCCGTCCGATTTCCGCGAATATCACCGGCGCGCAAAAGTTTCGCGCGGTGCGCTCTCGCGAGTCACGAGTTCCGGCGTCTTCTCGCACGAGGGAAGGCGCACACCGACGATACACACGGACGGACGAGAAGAAGAAGCCTGGGACGTTACGTAAGTCAACGCTCTCGTCTATTCTTCTGCCGACGCGCGCGCATCTTTCCGCGGTGTGCACGACGGATCCGAGGATGTATATATCTGGTTGGGTATAATTTGTCGGCTGCTGCGCGGGGAGGATTTATATTGAATGGGGATTCGTCGGCCGGTGTGTCGTTTGTGCACCGCGCGATACCGGGCGATTTTAATCGCGGTTATCGCGACGCTGTATCTTCGAGGATGTTTAAGCTGGTTTTGTATGCTCGAGCTTTAAACTCTTTGAATATTCAATTACGGCCGGAGTAAATTTTCCGGTTTTTCTGTTGACGAATTAATCCGACCGCTTGTAGTTTGAAATTGACCGTGGTAATGTAAGATATATAGTAGAGGTATAGGCAAGAATGATTGAATTTATTTAGGGTTTCTTTCGCGATTAATCTATATTACGTTTAAAAATATTATTAGACTAGGTGTTTACTCAAAGGTATGAAAAAGTAAATTTATGACATTATGACAGCTGACAAAGACAGCACATAAATGCACGCAAAGTAATGGACTTTCAAATGAAGCATTAATCTCGTCAAAAAAAGAAAAACAATTGAAAATTCATCTCCCGAACCGCCGACCGTAAAAAATGGGATTTTCAATTTTTTATCGAGGCGAAACGACAAAAAAAAAGCCCCTCGCAATCCTCGATTTTCCTACTCACGAATTCACCTCGCGGCGGAATCGCCGGCGAAAAAAAAGTTTCCCAATCAAGCTCTCGGTGCAAAAAGCGCAAAAAGCCCAGCTCTCCTCTCGGTCAATTCTCGCAGTTCCTCCCTGCCTCCACCTCCTCCCCCTTTTTTCGGGGCCTCTTCCCATTGTTCGCCGCGTTCCAGTAGTCCCTCTCTCTCTCTCTCTCTCTTCCCCTCTCTCCCTCTCTCTCTCTCTCTCTCTCTCTCTCTCTTGCCGAGCTCGCGATTTATCTTCGTCGTTGCGCAAGTGTGCGTATACGTGGGAATCGCGCCGACGGATTATCGAGATGCCGATAGGCGAGTGTGCGGGTATGCGCGAGGCGCTTTCGGCGGCGGAGGGAAAAAAACGGCGGCGCGCGCGGTGCAGGGGAAAGGGAAGGGACGACGACTGGAATTACATTTGTATGTAAGTCGAGCGCCGAATGTTTGCATCTTTTTACCGCTTCATCGGGCCGGCGCTACGTGGAACGTATTGTGCACTCGTACGAAATGAGCGAATAATTAGTCGCTGCGCCGAGCTATTTGTAAACATGGCTTTAATTAGTCGGCGGGACTTTTTTTTCCAGGCTGGAGGCTCCTTTGCATTTCGCGGGAAATGGAATGCAAAGTGCTGATGAATATTATCTTTTTCGCCTTCTTCAATCTTTCGGGTATCAGCGATGCAGTTTTTGAATGTTTTGTGTAGTACCATTTTTGATGGGTTAGTTTATTTTATTACTCCATAGAGATATTCAGCGTCAAATCAGATTCAGATCAAAACTGATTCTTAATCGAGTAACAGTTACCTTACGGGCCTCGCCACTTCAGCACACTCGGAAACCCGAGAAAATAAAGCCAAAAGTGCACAGGCAAAGAAACAATCGCCGCGAGGCGCGCGCGCACTTTCGAAAAAAAGACCTCCGAAACCGCGCTCTCCGACTCGCTCCGATTTAAAAAAAAACAGGCGCGCAACGCCATAATACCCGCAGCGTTTCTCGCGCGCCGGCAAAAAAAAGGACGAATATCAAAGGAAGCTTCCGATGCTTTCCGCCATAATCCACACGGCCCTTTTTTTCGCTTAAAAGCCCCGTGTACGCGCTCGTTATCTCGCCGAGCGGTAATTCATCATCGATGGGTGTTGGGAGTTTCTGGGTTATCGCGCGCCGGTTCTCTCTCCCGTCCCAGGAATTTACGCATCCGCGATTCGATCGCCCCGCAGCCTTTCCTGTACAATAAGTCTATTGAATAAGGAAATGGGCCCCGAGGGGCTGACTCGGGATTTTCGCGATTGCATTCAATGATAGAATTTTTGCTTGCTTGCTTGTTTTTTTTATTTTTTTTCTTTTGTTTCAGCTTTTCACTCGTTCGGAGAAATATATAACCGTTCGAATTGCGATCAATCTTCTTTTCCAATATTAATATTGACTCTCGGCTGATAAAAGAGGCCGATCAATAAAGCGACAATTTGATTTTCTATTGATCCGTCGGCCGCCGAATATAAAATCTTTAGAAAGCCTCCTTCCCTAATGAAACTCCTTTGATCCTCGCATCCCAACAAAAGTCAATCCTCGCGCGGCTCTCTCTCCTCTCGACCCTCTCTCCATCCTACACACGAAAAGCGAACAATCAATCGAACCTCCTCTCATTCATCGGGGCCTCCCAAAAAAAAAAAAAAAAAAAAAAGAAGCACCGCGATCGATTCACCGCCCAGCGCATATATAATAAAACGAAGAGTCCCGTTGCACATACTTTTCAGTTTAAGGGCACACGCACACCAGGCGTTAAATCCGCGCTCGCGCTTCTTACGCAACGAGGATCGTTATTCTCTCTCTCTCTCTCCCTCTCTATCTCTCTTTTTTGCCGCCGCTGGGAAAGAAGCGCGGCCGCGGTCATTAGGCGCTGGAAATTCGTCGAGCGTGCAGAGTGTGTATGTGCGAGCGTGTGTGTGTGTGTGTGTGTCGCCGTTTTTGTTCCTTTTGAAGGAGCGCGTTTTGTGTCGCCGCTTCCGGATCGACTTGAGTCGCAGCGGTCTCTGCGCGCGCTGGACGAGATTAGGAGGATGCGCCGCTTGCGTAAGAAGGTGACTAAAGGCTTTTTACGATGACTCTTTTAGGAGGAGCTTGGCCGAGACTCTGGCGGAAACGCTGACGAGCTTTTGGACATTTTTTCTTTTTTCTTTTTTTTTAATGAGAGACGCGTACTTGAGCAGATCATTATGGGACAGAAATTCCTGAGAAAATGATAAATATAGCTTCTTTAATTTGGGGAATTGGACTGTGTGCGTAACCGAGAGGTGACAATTTTTTTTTTACTAAATTTCAGTTGCAGCGACAATGTTTCTTATCTGTTATATAGACAATAACAGAGTGTCAAAATCATTTCACTAACTTTTCAAACTTCTTCCCGGTTGAAATCCAACAACCTATTTTTAAAACCAAGCTCGCGAGAACATCAAAGCGTATAATTTCCCGGGAATCAAAGACGATTTTCGTCTAGTTTTCTCGAACGAACGCATCGACTCGTCTCGCATCGCAGGTCGGTAATACGACAATGCCGCGCGGCGTTTGCTCGAGCTTAGAATTATGAGATTCGACTTAATTGGAAGCACAATGCCAACGAGATTTAATTGCGGGAATAAGAATCTTGCCATTAACGTGCCTCGAGCTTGTTTTCCGGACTTTTACGCCGAGTTTTTCCGATTTCGTCGTCGCTCGCGCACAATGTTCTCTTTCTTTCGCGGAGCGCGCGCTCGAAATGTTTAGCGTTTATTGCGCAATTTGTCGAACTTGCGCGGGATTAATCGCCTGCATTAATGGGCAAGAAAGGGGAAAATTTTTTGGGTAGCCGCGCGCCAATTCCGAAATGTCTCTCGGCAGCGCGCGCGGAGACGCGGACAGGTATGCTAATTTTTAAAACTGGGCTACCGCGCGCGCATTAATTCCGAGACGCCCATTCATTATTGATTTTGAAAAAAAGCGCGCTTTTGCAAATGTAACGCTGCGCGAGTGTGCGTTGCGAATTCCCGAGGCTCGCTTTTCTCGCGGTAACGCTTAATGAAGTTTTTCGCCGATCGTTGGAAATAGCTCGGATTTTTATCTAAAATTAGACTGGAGAAAAAGTTTCGTGGCTTGTCCATTGTGCGAGTTTTGACGGGCCTGCTATTTACATGATCAATCACATTATAAAATAAAATGTCATTGTAAAATATCACATTTGTCGTACAGCGCCATAATAAAATATTCAAAATCGAGACATTTTTTTTCTGAACATTCATCAACTCCAATTTTCCGAATATTATTTAAATTTACTCGGGCGAAAATGTTGTTTTCCAGGAAAAAAAAAAAAGGTTATATCGGTCTTCCACGGGCGGCGCGATAAGGCCTCGGCTCGACTCCCTTCTCTCCTCCTCGAACAATAGTCGCCGCGCGAGTTTCGAGATATGAAATCGGTGGCGCGGCTCGCTCGAACCTATGCTTTTATAATGGCTCGCTCGAGCGGCTTCGCTCGCCAACAGTTCTCTCGCGGAGCGAGATAGAGAGGGAGAGAGAGAGACGGAGAAAAAGAACAGGTGCGTGACGTCAGGTGGGCAGTGCGCGTCTCCTCAGGGCCGTTCGTTCGTTCGTTCGTTCGCCGCTCCCGAGGAGCTCTCTCTCTCTCTCGCTCGCGCGCGAAAACGCATTCCGCGATTTTTCGGCTCACTGGCAAAGACCTTAAACTACTTCTGCCTCGCGTGAAAATCCTCCCGCGTGACGTAACGAGCGCGCGAGCACAAGGAGTCGTCGCTTTGCGCAAAACGCGCGCGGGTCGGCCGCGCGGCCGCTGGTGGGAGAGCGTCGGGGGGCCTTTATTAACGGCGGGAATCGGCATTGTTCAAAATTCCACGCACCGCTAAGCAGCCGCGACGCGGAACGATTATCGTCCCCGCGCGAGAGAGCCTTTGACAATGAGCCCGCGCGCGACTGTTTTGCAAGCCGTTTTATAAGCGAGCGCGAGATGTGTCGCGACGCGGCGTTTATATATATATATATATATGCGTGTACGTAAACTTTTGGATTTCGGAGCCGGCCGGGGCGCGCGGAGCGCGAGGAAGATTGAATCTCTCGGCGAGTAATTGTCGGAGATCGTAATCGGGTTTCACAATGTGCTTTATGGATGAGAAGCGTGAGTAAAAATCTGGCCGGTGATTTATGTAACGCATTTTTCACGTTCGCCTTTGATATTTGACGTTACGTGTGTGTGCGTGTGGATTTTGTGCCTCGGAGGAGGTGGTTTAATAATTCAAAGCGATATGAGTTTCCAACATTTAAATTAATGAAACAATGCCGATATATAGCTGTCGTTATGCAATCCATTAATAACGAGCCGGAGTTTTCTGGTAAAAATTGAAGTACAGCCGGGGTATGGGAAACTAATCGATGATTTTGCTAATTGAATTCTATCGCGAATATTGAACACCGCTCATTATAGAGTCACGATCAATTTATTGTTTCTTAAAATAAAAATGTTTCTTTCAGTCTTCACAGCTCGGTACTCCGTACAAAATATTCCAACAAACATCGTCGATACATATCCAAACAGCAAACTCATTAACGGCGACAGAATCGGCACAGAGAGAGAGAGAGAGAGAGAGATCAAGTGCAGGCGGTCTAGGTAGCCGCGCGAACCCATTAACGTCCGTGACTATCTAGGCTCTCTCTCTCTCCTCTCACTCGGCGGTTGCCGAGCGGCAGCCCCGAGATGTACAAACGATGCGTTAGAGCATGAAACCAGCCGTGATCAATTCCGATGCGCCTGCAAGGCGCCCGAGGCGCGCGAGAGAGCGCCTCTCGTCCTCTCGTCGTCGTCCCTTCGGACCCGCACACGTGCGTTCCCGCTACTCGTAAAGATGCCATCGCTAGCAGTGTGTACCCCGAGCCGTGCGCGCGAGTGTTTACGAGTCGGTGTCTGTGCAAACTTCACTGCTCTTGTTATGAGGTCCGTTTGAGGGAATACGGAAGTTTTCGACTGCTTTTTTCGAGTCTCGGGGTGAAATTGAATTTTGGTTCGCGGGAGGGTTTGGGTAATTTTGAGAAATTTCGCTTTTAAGTAGACGCGCAGAATTGACCACAATAGCTTCTTTTTATCTGCACATCCTAACCGCGATATTAGAAACGAGCGTTCTACTTGAAAATTGCGACATTCCCAACACTGTTTCCAGTCCACTTTCGCCACGTAAATCCGAAAACCCGTCCAGAGCTCATCGCTCTCGGTAGGCGCAATCGCAATGTATTAACATGCCTAATCGGCCATAAAAATTAATGCCCGATAAAAGTGTCACACACTCGGCATAAACGTCCCGTATATATCCGCGCGGCATTCGAATGGATTACGACGCGGAGACGCGCGCGCGGCTACCGCGGCGCGCTCGCACGCCTGAGAATTGCGTAATGGCTTGTTTATGGTAGCGCGTAAACAGCGATCAATGAGAGCCAACCGAGCCAGGAGCCCGAGAGCAGTTGGTCAGAAGAAGCGGAGACGAGCGAGCCGCGCAGAAAATTCTCTAACTGCCGCCGCTGTGGAATTGTACTGACTGGCTCGGCGACGCGGTTTTCGTCGCTGACTTGCATCGGATGGAAAGGCGGCGGTTGAATGTGGAATTTTGTAAATTTGTTCGATCGGCTTTAATTGCTGTGTAGTTGTTTTTTTTTTCTTTGTAGGAAGTGGCTGAATGTTTCTATAATCTATGAATATTTATATTGGCGCATTAAGATTCATTAGGACTTTAGAGCGTTCGTACAGGCTTTCTTGATAAATGAACTCGTTAAAAGCGTACTAACAAGCCTGCCTATTGGAATAATTGCAAAAGCGGGGAACGTTTGTCAAACGGAAAGAATTCGACGCGATTTATGCAAAATAGCCCTCGAATGGATAGGTTAGCCGCGAAATTACACGGAAACGCGGCGTGAAAATTTTTCAATTACTTTTTAGCAAAAGCCGGAGTCCATAAATTCGAGGCGTAACCGGCCAATTAGAATCAAACATTACTCTTCAATAATTACACGGCGGCTCCGAAACATATTGTACAGAACGCCAGAAACAGGTGCGAATACGACACTTCGCAGCGCCTTTAAATTCAGACCGAAATCCCGCCTTTCGATTCCGAAAAGTTTTTCCACCTGCGGCAACA
Organism: Ormyrus pomaceus; assembly: GCA_900474385.1. Classification (NCBI taxonomy): domain Eukaryota; kingdom Metazoa; phylum Arthropoda; class Insecta; order Hymenoptera; family Ormyridae; genus Ormyrus; species Ormyrus pomaceus. The sequence continues at coordinate 68,379 of UCOM01000105.1, forward strand.
ATCCTATCGCCACACACCTCGAACAAAAGCAGGCGCGCGCGCGCACACACGTTTACGCGCCTCGTCGCTATCTCGAGCATCGAGAAAAGCGAGCGTTCCCGATCTCGCAGGCGAGATATATATACATATACACACCGGAATGCATCTCGCCGCGGAGCGAGTCGCTTGTAAATTAATTCGCCGACGTAATCGACGCGGATTTTTTTTTTTTTTTTTTTTTTTATTAATTATTTATCGATCTTATGCACGCGATTTCGTCATTTCAGAGCTCTCGCCGGAGTCTCTCTTTCTGCGTCTTGAACTTGATTCCCGGCTGAAAGCGAGAGAGACGCGGGAAAGAGCCCGATCTGTGGGTGTCTCGTAATGCTTTGTTATGAAATATTAAGAGCGGCGCGTATAATGTAGTAATTAAGATAGCGTAAGAGTTGCGGTTATGATAGCTATTATTTACTTCGACGACGACGCTTTTTTCTGGTCTTCTCAATTCGACGCCTGGATGGCGGGGATATAACGACGTCCGATGATCGAGGAAAAGACATTTTATAAAAAAAAAAACAGTGCGTTTTACAGTCATAATTGACACGGCGACGTTATCAAACACATATGTATAATTCATTCCAGTGATTCTTCCGTTTGAAAACGATACGAAACCGCTCAAAACACATGTCAACAGCGGTATCGCGACTCTCCGAGCGGAGGAACAAATTTCGCAAATCACCTGGCCAGCCAAGCCTGCCTCGCGTCGACTGTCCCGATCTCCCCTAACCGATCAGCGCACCGCGACAAAGTGTAAAAAAAAGAAGAGGAGGTTCGGTCGGCGCGCGGCTCCTCGGAAGAAATTCGAGCCCGCGCTTGCGCGCATAGGCGGGGTCTCTCTCTCTCTCTCTCTTCGGGCAAGGCTTGGCTTTGCCGGGCGACGTCAGATTAATGGCGATCTCAAACTGGAACGACGTTTCCGTTTTTCCTCGCTCCGGAAGGCCGAGTGCCGAGGAGAGCGCGCGAGAACTCGCACACTCGATTTTTCTGAGAAAAAGGTAGCGCCGCCGCCGCCGCCGCCGCCGCCGTGGCGATGCAAAAATGTAATTAAAGGCGCGAGAGCTGCATAACGAAAGTGGACGCTCGCGCGCGCTCGCGGCCGGAGTGAATGACGCCCGAAGGCCACCGGCGCGCGCGGCCGGAGAGCCAAGCGAGAGAGGCGCAGCGCAGCGCCGAGTAAGAGAGCCAAGGATCGTAGAGCCGAGGCATTTACGTAAATGCGAGCTTAGAGCGGAATGAAGATCGCCGCCGCTGCCTCGTGGAAGAACGCGTGTCCCTTTTTACGACGGAGGTGATTTTTTTGCGGAGCTGCGCGGAAACTTTGGAGGACGGGCTGTTCGTATTTTGTTATCATACTTGTTGGTCCGTTTGTAAAGAAAAGATTAAAATTTTGATTCTCACAGCTGTTCGTTTTATAGTCCGTTCAAGTCTGTGTCGGCTCTTTTTGGCCCTACACTTTTATGATTGAAAAAGCTCTGCAAAATGAAGGAAAATTTTAAAAATAACCTACTACGCTATATTTTTTATTAGAAAGTCCAGCATTGTGCGTTCGATTATTACCCAACAAACTCGTACTCGACCCAATGTTAAAAATGTTTTTCGCCCAAGATAAAAAAGCGCAGCACTGGCAGTTTCCTTGAAACAACAGAAGCGCACAAAGTCTACGCCGACTCTCCCCAACCTCGAGCCGTAAAAATCCACCTCCGCCCGACTAAAACCAACGAAAACCATAAGCCGAGCCACTCCGTCTCCTCTCATCAGCATAAAGCAGTAGCGATAGCTAAGTGATTAACACGCGTGTGATTTCACGTCCGAGTGCCTCGCTTCTTCTTCCTTTTTTTTTTTCCATACTCGCGGGCTCCTTTATCCGGGCCTCATCTCTCTCTCTCTCGCCGTATTAATACAATGTAACGCACGCCTCCCCCCGCGCGCGCCGCCGGAAGTCGATGACAACGGGGGAGTCTAGCGCTAATGGAGTCTCCTTTATTCCACGCGCACACACACACACACACACGCACACACCGCTTTCGCTTTTCTCCGCGGGAGCGGGGCTGGGAGAGAGGACTGCGCCGTCGATGCGTCGAGGGCCGCGTTGTCGCTCGGTGCTATCGGTGGAGGGTTTTGGAGGGCTCCGAGAGGTTGTCTGCCGAGGTAATGCACGGACGAGTCACTTATTGTTCTTCGAGTGGCGAAGGGTTAAGGTTATATCAGACGAGTAAAGTCGTTTCGGAAAATTTTCGCTTCTGCGTTATTCATTCGCTTGATTAAGCACACCGGCGATGATCGCGTATTATAAATTCATCAAAATAAACAGAGGTTCATTATTGCCGGCGGTCTTTTCGAGGCGATTTAATAATTGAGAAAAGCTATAGAACGACGCTTGCTAATATACAGATTATAATCGCTCTACGGCTTCATGAAATCGTAAGCGAAACAAAATCTGAAAAAAATTCCCCGCACTCCCCCCGCGCTCACGCTTTCTTTACACTGCCCGTATAACGCCAAGTTCTAAATATTTTTGTCCCCTCAAAAACGCGCCGCGAACCTCGCATTATTAATAACGGCGCGTCTCCTCGAGTGAAAAAAAAGGCCTTGATTGACAGTAGATAATAATCCCCCGGCCTTAAGACAATGGATACTTTCCGAACTTTCGGTTCTCTCTCTCTCTCTCTATCGATTAAAGATTCATAAATTATAGGGTGCCACGCACTCTATGTACACCGTCGTCTCTCGCGGCTCAGTGCGCTAAAATATTCACCCAGCGCTTCGTAAAGTTAAGAGACGCGCTCGATTTTTAAGGAAGTCGAAAAATCGCCGCTCATGAATGAGTGATGCCGGGAGAGATGAGAGAGAGAAAGAGAGGAGGCCGCGTGAGAAGCAATTAATTTATATGCTAATGGGGAGAGAAGTTGCTGTAAGAGAGAGAGAGAGAAGCGTGCCAGTCCGGTGCCGAGCGAGCTTTGGGGTGTGAAAAGAAGACGCGCGGCGCGACAGAGGAACTCCTGAAAATTGGACGGAGAGGCTGCGGTAATTTTGATGCGGGTTTTAATTGCCGCCGAATAACACCGAGATGCATACGGTATGAGACTACGGAGAATTATTTTTGAGCAAGAAATTATACTTTTGTATCTATCGGTCAATTATAATGCAATTAAAAGATTGCCTTATAAACGTAAAACGAAAGTAAAGTGGCATTTTTAGAGTCAAAGAAACGGTTACGGTTATTAGGAACGAACACTCGCCAGGTGAGCTTGGGATTTTAAGGCGTGTTTTTTCCTTCTCTCGAGCTTCATACAAAATCAAACTTTGAAACCAAAATGGATAATGACCACTAAAATTCCACCGTCTAACGATCCCTCGGTTTTTGCCTCCTCGCGATTTTTAGCCGCCAACTCAAACACTCGTTAACGCTTTTACAATCCCGTAATGGAGAGAAATAAACAATGAAGAAGAGGATCCTCTCGGCACTTTTCCAGCAGTTTATAAAAGTTAACGGCTCGCGCAAAAAGCGCGCAAAACGCCGAGGCAACCGTTCAATTATCCGCGGCCGCTCTCGAAACCGCAGCGACTCAATCAAAATCCGATTATCCCCCCGTCTGTCCTTTGACTTCCCCGCCGCGGCCGGAAACTCCCGATAAATCATCGAATTTTTCGAGCGTCGAACGCGGCGAACGCTAATTGACCTTCCCCGATGCCCGACTGACCCTAAACTTCCCGTTAAACGTGCAGCCTCTTCCTCGCCTACACCTCGAGCCTTCATAAATATTAATATGCGCGAGTAGCTCTTTCTGATCGCCGCGCTTTCCATTGATATGGTCGTGGGAATCCCCCGTTTTTTTTCTTTCTGGGAGAGAAGCGTTAGAGAAAGGATTAGGAGTCGGCGAGGTTGTAAGGGGGCTATTTATCATTGTTCGACGGAGTGTCGTCACTGCTGCTGTTTTTAATTTCGTGCCTTCGACGACGAGCGTCGATGATTTATTTGGGTTTTGAGTTTCGAGGCGATATAAAATCATTAACTTTCTAGAGGATCTCTTGCTTTTTTTGTGCCGAGTATAATATCGGTGCGCTAAATATTGCAGGTGATTGATTAGCTTATAATCGAGCTTTAAGTATACGTAATCCAATTAAAATCGAACGGCGCGCGATTAGTTTAAGATCTGTTTTGAGGCAGAAAAATTTTACAAGTAATCAAACACTCGCTGTATAAACGTTTTCCTTTTTAACATGCGAAATGAATTGCTGGATAAATAATTGACTAATAATTCATTAATGGCTAATGAATATTTATTGATTTGCGAATGAAAATTTTAACTTTTTTGCACAGAACTTCATCAATTTTCTTTGGCTAATCGAAATAATTGGATTTTCTTGTCTGATATAACAAATCGTAACATTATTAATGGTAACAAAAAAGTTGAATATCTCGATGAACAATACTCAGGAGTTCTTTTTTTTAAATTAAGTAATATCGTTAATCCAGTTAAACAACAAATATTTCATCATCTCTTTGAGTAATCCATCTACACAATTGTAAAGAATCGAAACTTGCGCAATCCCGAGCCTCCGATGAATATTTATTTTGCAATAAATTTCGACTTTGCAAATCAAAGAAAAGCACACTTTCGAATATTCCGCAAGACCCCGAAAGTAACGTAATTTCGCCGGTAAGCCTCTCCTCCCGAGGCCCGGCAGCAGCTTAATTTCCTTACCGCCGAGAAAACCCACAGCTCGCAAAACACGTCGTCCCTCCCGGCTCTCCCAATTCCGTTATAAATAAGCAACTGCATCGCCGGGCAGCAGCGGCAGCGGCAGCAGCAGCACAGCAGCAGCGGCGTCCCTCGATGGCATTTTATAAAAGAAAGAAGGGGGCAGTGCCACGTCGCTCGGGCTTGCTTTCGAGGTCAATGCTGGATAATTTTCGAGCGGCGGCGGCGGCGGCCGCGACAGGTTGCGCGGCGTAGCCTAGCGGAACCGTAGAAACATACGGACGTAATGACAGGGCTCGCGCCTGCCTGCCTGCCTGCCTGCCTGCGAGCTTCCTCCGACAGACTGACAGCCCATCCGGAAGCGACGACGCCGCCGAGTGTACGAAAATTTTTCGAACCGCCGCCGCCGCCGCTGCTGCTCTGCTCCTCCTTCTGCGCGTCGAGCATCCCCCTTTTTTTTCAGGAAGGATGAGGGAGAACGACGACCGCCCGAGCGTTAAGTCCCCGAGAGCCCGAGCGTTATTCCTTTTCGAGGAGCGAACGTTTTTTTCTTTTCTTTCGTTTTCTTGTTTTTTTTTTTTTTTTTTCGATCGAGCCGCTGGAATCGCCTCGCGCAATACCGAGGGCAGTGTTTTTTTTAGCGACGAGGACGACGGTCGAAAGGGAGAGAAGAGTCTTGAATTTGGCTTCAAGGAGTTTAATGAAACTTTGAGGAATTTCGCCGAGCGTTCGAGAATGAGAAAGGAATGAAATTGAAGGCAAATCGGTCTTTTTTTTCAATCTCTATCGGTATAAGCTGCTTAGAGTAAGATATTCGTTGAAATAATTTCTGACAAAGAATGTAGAGAGTCTTATAAACATTCCGCCAAGTTTCTTGCTTGTACGTACAAAAATGGATGCAAGTGAATTTATGACTCACCGACGGTTTATAAGCCTCTACTTAATCAACGTTGCATAATGTAAGAGCATCTTACCTGTAACAAAAAAAATGAGAATAACATTAAATTTCTGAATTTATATAGTACAAGAATTCGTAGCAAAATTGCGTAAAGATGCATTTTTCAAATAAAGGTCAAAAGATCGTTATATTTTGTAACGCAGATTAAAACCCGATTACGTCAACGAAAAATATCGCGCGGGTCTGGCATAAATCTCATTTACGCTTAATAATTCACGTTTCTTAAACTCGCGAGAGAGATCCCGATTCCGCGGGGAGACCCGAATAAAGAGAGCCGTTCTAGCTTCTGAAAGGATTTAATTTAGAATTATGATGAAGAAAATTAATTTACAGTTTATTACGCAGTCCAATCAACATTCTCTTGCGCGGCTCGTCGAAAATTCATTACACGCTCCTAAAAGCTCTCTCCACCCTTCGCTCGAAAAATCAGGAACCGGCAGACCTCGGCCGCAGATTTCCCCAAAAATCCGGCCCTCCTCCTCCAGTCCCTAATGAAGAAATTTCTCCGCTTAAAAATCAATGCGGCATTTGGCCAGGAAGCTCTCTCGCGGCGCATCCCCGCGCGCGGAAGGAAGCCGCTCGGCAATATAATGCACGGCGAGCACACGCACGGGCATGCGTGCGCCTCGCGCGCATTGCATTGTGAACAGGTGAAGCGCTCTCTGCGGAAAGTGAGGTTAGGTCAGTCGGCTCACGGGCGCCCGCGCGCGGCTTTGAGGTCGGCATGCGAGCGAGCGAGTAGCGCGGCATCCTGCCTTTGTAACCGTCCGTCTCCCTTTTTCTTTCGCTCGCCTCCTTCTTCCTCCGGCTCTCTCTCTCTCTCTCTCGGCTCGCGAGAGATCTTTTTCTTTTCTCCCGCCGCCGCCGCCGCCGCTCGCGGAGCGATGCAACGACCGCGCCGCGCCGAAGCCGAGAGATCGGTAGCCGAAGCTGCTCCTTTACGTTGGGAGGTTTGATAGCGGCGCATGGAAATCCTGTCAGACCGCTGATTGATGGCTTTTTGAGTGGAAACTTTGACTTTCCAACGGGGGAGAGAGAGAGGTGCGGGTTGCCGCGAGGGAGATTCTGATCTTGACGAGGTTCCTCTCGCCGATTTTTTGGGATTTTACGAGTACTGCTTTCTTATTTTTTTTTTTCTATCAAAAGTATACGAATCCTAAACGATCGGTTACTGCGGAAGACCTCAGAAGAAAACTCGGATATTCCGCGCATACTCGAATAAACTTTTTTCAAAGTAATCCGACGAGCGGCCACTCGGCACGTTTTTCAATACATAAATCACTCGTAAAAACTGGTAAAAACGGAGCCGTACATATCTGGCTCCCCTCCACCTGCACACGCTTACACGCGAGATAAAAGGAAAAAACGGCTCGCGCGCCGCTGGGAAAGTTAATATCTAAAGACGCCGCGAAGACGACGACGAGTTTTGCTCGGCGTTGAGTCACAGCACTCGGCGATGGACGGCGCATAGAGAGGCGTGTATAGCGGCGTCTTGCGCAACGCTCGATTCACATTTTTCACCTGGCGAGCGTTTTCGAGAGAGTGATCGATTACTTTGTATCGATGCGCCTCTTGACGAATGGACGCTTTAACGAGCTTTTCGGCGGCCGAGCTTTTCTCCTAATTGTATTCAAATCTGGATGAAAAAGCAGAGCGCGTATTAAAGTCAGGCGGCGGCGAGAAACCCGTTTGCCTCTCTGTGCGGGCAATTAAGCGTTCCGGAAAGCGGGATAATTAAGAGCCTTAATCGGGATTCTATAATAAGTCGGGGTTTTATGCTAAAATTTTTCAACGCCGGTGGAACAATCAACATTTCTCGGCGGCAAGAAAGTTCATCGGCGCAAAAAGGACGCGCGCGCGCGCTCGCCTTTTTGTCCGCCGGGGAAAATTAAATGCCCGGGCAATAGAGCCGAGCGCGTTTTTCCTCGCGTTTCGTTCATTATTCGAGGCAGTGTTGCAATGAATGGATTAACGATGCATGAAATCGATAATGCGGAAACCGACTGCATCATTTCTCCATAAACAAACTCTCGACTCTCGGGATCTTTTTCGATTCTAGATTCGCGACGCCGGAAATTCGAGATTACCGCTAATAAATAAATAAAATAAATAATGGCGTACAATTACGCTCGAGAAAAAAAGTCACCCACTTAATCCGCGCGATTAAACAGAGTCTCCTACTTTGGAATATTCATGGACGGTGGGATTTTCGTGGCGATCGTACAATATAAATTGTGTACACCTCGAGCCCAATTATCAACCATCTAAATATCGCAAACAATGATTACGTCCGACCTCAGCCTAACTACCGAAACCGACTCTCCCGGCCTTACACTTGCTCCTAATTACAGTACTTAACATGTGGAGACCCCACATCGCTAATAGTTTAATTTATTATTTGGACTGGCCTCACACCAACCACACTCGCTCTCTCCGGCAGCTTCCTCCCTCCGAAAATTGGGGTTATTCGCTCTCTCTCTCTCTCTCCATTCGAGCCACTCTGAGAAAGGCGAAACCCGATAGTCCTTGCGCCGGCGATTGGCGCACAAAGGCCCAGCACAAAAGGGCCCATCATCCGATCGTGGGTCCTGGGCTGCCGCCGCTGCGGTAGCGGCAGCAGCCTTGAGTGCGGTTTTTGTCTCGTGTTTTACGTATACCCGGTGTTTTGCGCGCCTATGATACGCCGCCGCGGCGCGCGCAACGACCGAGGGAAAGACCGAGAGAGAGAGAGAGAGAGAGAGAGGACTTTCACGCAAGCGAGCGAGCGAAGAGCGATCGTGCGCGCGGCACGTATATATACGCGAGCGCTGTGTAATTATTTACCGCTTTATCATTTTCTCTTTCGCGGATTCTGGAATATTCCCCGGAGCTCTCCGAGAGCTGTCTCTCGCCTGAGATGCCGGCGCGTTTTTCCTCCGCTTTTCTTGCCTTCGCTGTTGAGCGCCGCTGCATTTTTATCCCCGGGGTCGAACCCGACGAATCCGCCGTCTCGCGGCACCCCCTTTCGCCCCCCGAAAAATCGTCGAACTGTCAGGCGATTCGGTTTAGAAAGCAAGCCTCGTCCATCGGGACTTTCTCCGGCTTATTATCCAGTCAGTCGCCCCGCGCTCGGGCCTTTAATTACTCCTCGATATCGGTGGATTTTCGTGGGCTCTGCTTCTCTCTCTCTCCGGCCGGTCGACTCGCTCCGGGAGAAAGATAGAGAGAGAGAGAGAGGCCCGCGGGTAAACGAGAGAGAGAGAAAGAGAGGAGAGAGGAACGTAACGCGAAGGGCCTCGCGGCGCGGCTCCACGGAGAAAGAGAGACGACGAGACGGTGGGCGGGGCGCGCGCCTTTTGGGCTCCAAGGCGATCCACTCCGACCTCCACCTTCTTAGAGGAGAGATAGCGAGAGAGAGAGAGAGAGAGAGAGTAGGTACCCGCCGACGCGCCGAGCAGAAGACGGGGCCCCCTCCGACGTCCTTTAACCGAATAGCGGATGAAAAGCAGCCCACCGAGAGACGCGAACGAGAGAGGAGGTTCGCGTTTCGAGGGCTCTCCGATCGGCTCTCGCGGGTTATTGTATCGATCGAAGAATCCATCGGCCCGCTTCCAAATGCGAGATAATGCCAATCGGAAAAGAAGTGGAAGAGCAGCGGGGGGAGCATCTTCTGAAAAAGCTCCCACACGACGCGGTTCTCCCGCTTGTCATTCGCAGCGCGGATTTATCAAGCGGGTAAAAAGTTGTAGACACGCCGCGCTTAAGCGTGTGTTTGTGTACGGCTTTAAACGCGCAATTAATCATTCCGGCCGAGTGCGCGCCGGTTAAGCTGTCTTTAGTACTTTTAACGGCCGGACGAGCGAGCGAGAGAAAGAGAGAGAGAGAGGGAGAGAGAAGGGCGGCAGAGCTGCGCTTCTTGACCTTTCGCCTATGTAGGCTAATGCGCTTTAAATTTCCCCCCGTCGAAAAGATGGATTTCCTCCGCCGGCCGATTACCGGAATTCCTAATTGCCGGCCAATTAGTCGGGCTACCGAATCGGCCGCGCCGTCCCTTTTTACCGGCGCGAATCGACAAGCTGAAAATTTGTAACACCCCGCGTATCGATCAAAGTCCCCTGTGTCTCCGTCCTGCCGCGATTAGAAATTTTAATTGGCCCGCTTCTTTCGCGGCTACTTATGCATACAGGAGAGCAGCGAGTGAGACGTCTCTCTCTCTCTCTCTCTCTGTTCTCGGTACGAGGAAGGTCCGCGCGATCGATTGAGTCGTCCTGGCTCGGCTCGCCGGTGACGTACGATGTGTCAGCGGTGACAACTGGCGCATGCGCCGCCTGAATACGCAATGAACCGGACCCCGCGCGAAAAACCGCGCGAGCCCTTTGAATTCCCCGCGGCTTCCCCTCCTGTTTTTTTTTCCTTTTTTTTTTTATCTTCAACCCGCCGCACGACAATTGCGCGGCCTTGTCGGGTGCGCGGATTTGATTTTCGCGGCCGCTCGTCGTCGCGCCGATCTGCTCCTTTTTCTTCGAGCGTTGAATAATGCATTCGGGGGAATATTTGTTTGGAGAGAGAGAGAGAGAGAGAGAGAGCTGTGCTCGTCGCCGATGCCGACGACGTCTTTTGCCGCAGGTGTCGCGCGGAGAGAGAGAGAGAGACTCGGGGAGGAGGCCCGAGTATTGTTTCCAGCTTCGGGACGCCGCCTCGACATCGTCTCGTAAACTGGTTTGCCGGACGCGCTTGTGTTTTGCGACATCGATCAATTAAATTTATTGCTCCCATCAATGAAATTATAGAAAACATCGGGAATTGCGATCACAGATTCTATGAGCGCCACTGGTTGTCTTCTTTTTTTTTGGACGCGTGTCAATCCTTCGAGTTCTAGCAATTATGAACGCGATGAGAATACTAAACTTTGAGCGTGTCTTATTAATTACTAAAGTGGATACGAAGCTCGAATTCGAGCGTCCTTTTTAGCAATCCATAGCACTGGGTTTTGAAAGGTATATTCTTCCGCCGCAAATATACGCAGAGGTCAGCCTTAAATCCCGCGAAGAGCCGCAGGTGAAGCGAGAAAAAAACTGATAAGCCACAGATCACGTCATCTCTCTGACTCCGGACGACTTTTCTCAGCGCGTCACAATCGAGCTTAACTCAACGTGTCTCGGCGACTCTTGGCCGTCGTGAATCTTTCGGGCAGCTGCTCGCGGCCGCCGCCGCCGCCGCGGCAAAAGAAGCACAGGAGGGAACGTCGCGCGGCGAATGTCGGCGAGAGCCCTCTCCCAGTTCTTGCCCGTTCGTCGGTCCTGTAGAACGCGAAATATGTGGCAAGAGGAGAATCGGTAATCGCTCCTCTCTCTCTCTCTGCCCCCCTCGCGTTCCTTTCCACGTCCCGCTACTGTATCACTTTTTTTTATCTTCCCTCCTCTCCTCCCCCCCGCTCCTCTCTCTCTCCGCGCTCTCTTCTCTTTTTGTCAACGGCTCGAAAATGAGAGCCGATCCTCTCTTCCGGGAGGCGACGCTGGATTTTCCGCGGCGCGGCGATAAATTAAATAGATAATTTATCGATTATCGGGAGGAGCCGTCGGGCAATTAAATAGGCGCGTGAATAATCTCCGGAGGCGGAGGAGGGGGGGAGAAGAACGAGTTTTAAAGGGGGGAGGGGAGAGCCGTGGAAAATTTTTCGGCATTTTTTTGTTTAACGAGTTTTTTCACGCGATAGAAGATTTATCGGAACGTCGTCGCTTCGCTATTCTCGAGAGGCCGGAGAGCTTCGGGGGTCGAGAGCGAAACCGCCGTGTCCACTTCGAGGTGCAGAAGAGGCGCGCAATTAAAAACAAGCGGCGATAATTGTTTTCCGTTGAATATTTTGCGTTATATGCAAATTCGGGCACACACTTCGGGCCGAGGAACGTTTTAATTTTAATGTATTAATCACGCGTTTCAACAGCTTTTTCGAGAGCGGACGAAAAAGAGAGGAGCTCTTAAATTACACATCGGCAATAATTAATGACGGCTGCCCCGATGCAGAGCGTCTCGATTAATGTGCAATTGCCCGCTCGTACACACATATCGGCTACCGCGCGTAATTTAAGACTTTTATATATATACCAAAGGTGGAATAAACTCGTGAAATCGTTAAATAAATCTTAATAAGCTTTTAATGATCGACGAAATTCGATATTATATAAAAAATAATGACCGCGGCGCGGGGCGCCCCGTTTAATCGGCACTCGCAGGTAACTTCATTTCATTTACGCGGCCTTTAAATTGTTCGTTTTCACTTTAAACCGTAATGAAAAATCTATTTTGATAAAGTATCTTATTGCGTAACACTCCGTTTTTCATTTAATTACAATCAAATTATTATGTGTGTACTCGGGAAATAATTATTGTATTTACGCCTGACTTCGGTCGGTCGGGCGAATAAATTTTATCATTTATTCACGACTAATCACTCGACCGATAAATATTTTCTCAACTTTATTGCCGTAAAAATTCTGAATGTAACTTCAAACAAACTGACATGATTGATGTCGATCTTTTTGCATCTTGAAAGAAGTCAAACGCTACCTTGACGTACACACGTCGCATCCAAGCAATTTTTTCCCAACTCCACCCCGGTCGAACGTCTACATTCTTCAGCAAAGCCCTTTAATTCCCCGCGAATAAGCGCGGCGAAAAACGAATTTCATCGAAAAGCCGAACGCGGCTCTTTAAACCCCGCGCTCGAAAATTCCTGGCCGGCTCCGGTCGAGGCGTTTTCGCCCGGGACAGGCGTGTATGAAAGATTCGAAATCAGATGCACGCAGAGGCCGCTCGAAAGATGGATGGCGAGCGAGAGAGAGAGAGAGAGAGAGAGAAAGGTGGGCAGCAGCAGCAGCGGAGCGGCGGCGGCAGCAGCAGCGAAGAAGCAGCCGCAAGAAAGCCGACTTCAAACGACCCGCTCTCCTGCGCATGCGCTCGGCAGAAAAAGCCGCGGTAATACAGGCGAGGATTCTACTCTGAATTCCTATAATTGTTCCATTTTTGCAGATTCCCGGGCTTTTTATCGCCTCCGCCGGGCGCGTATATATATATATATATATATCGGACCACCGGATCTGCCCTCTGCGCGACACGTGGCTTTTTCGCGGAATATCTGCACGCTGCTCTCTCTCCGAACGGAGAGAGAGAGAGAGAGGATACCGAACGGGGCACCGCAAAAGGGCACGCGCGCGAGAGCTTTTTTTGCCGCCGGGGCGCTTTTCGAAAAAGGCGACGCGCGCATTGTTTCGAGAACTCGATCGCCGAGGCCCGGTCACCGGAGATTGCCCCCTCCCCCCCCCCCCGGTAAGTATCGCTAACCGCCGAGTTTTACACACTCGGCTCTGACACCAACGTGAATTACCGCTCTCTCTCTCTCTCTCTCTCTTGCTCCTGCCGAAACTTCCTTCTCTCGCTGCTTTTTTCGAACGAATATACCGAAGCGGTCGATTGAAACGGTCCGACAGCGGGAACATCAGGCAGCATTCGAAAATCGAAAAACCAACAGAGCAAAAATGCGGGTTGACTCGCGGGGAGGCCCCGTTTACGCAATCCGCTCTTTGAGCAGCGTCGCCCGACCTTTCCTCCGCTGCTCTCAAGGCAGTTTTCTAGCCGCCTCTCTCTCTCTCTCACGTGCGCCGCGGAAATTCAGAGCGTCGGCTCTCCGGCGGGCTTATGAATAAATGTATGCGAAAGACTATCTCCTCGCGGTTGAAGGGTTCAGGAAGAGAGGAGGCCCCCGTCTGCTTTTTGCCTCTCTCTCTCTCTCGCTTTCTCGGGGAGAACGGCCTCGAAGGTCCCGGATTTACCGGCGAAATGTTGAATTTATTAGATCGAGATACGCGTGGGCGTTCCACCTTACCCTCCTCGTATGCTCGCGCGCGCGCGGAGCCTCTCTCTCTCTCTCTCTCCGTCCGTCTTCTTCCTGTCCGCCCGCGTTCGTTCGTGAGTTCGGTCTGGATATTCCGGACGATGGAAATTCATTCGGCCCCGGCTTCTCTCCAAGCCCGCCCGATTCAATCGTGCGGGAAAATTGACCGAGGCTTTTTCGGGGGGATTTCACGGCGGGATATATACGGAGGTCGGTAGATACGACAGGTGTGAAAATTTTCGGACCCGCGGGCGCTTTTTCGAGTGTTTTAGATCCGATCCGAAATTTGAATTTTAAATTTAAACGGCCCCCTATTTTAAGTCCCGTTGCCCCGAGTTTCGATTGTTACACACCGTTTTGTCGAAAGATAAACGAGCCAAATATCTCGAACGGGAATTATGCAACTCCTCCGTAATAATGAAGAAACCGCGCGCGCGCGCGACACCCGAAATTCCGGGGCTTTTATCGAAAAAATCCACACTCCTCGCGCGGCGAAAAAAAGGTATACAGTTAGCCAGAGAGGTACACGTTTACCGCTAAACGTCACTAACCGCCTGCTCGTGCTCGCAGCGTTACATCAAACCCTCCTTCCCGAATCCAATCGTTTTCGCTCCTCGTAACAGGCCTCCTAAATAACACCTCCGCCAATTTCCCTCACGCGGCGACGGCGGCACGATTTCCAGAAAAGCGCCGGCAGGCGACGAATATTCACTTATTAATCCCGCCTTACACTCGTTCCGCGCGCCGTCGCCGACGCGCCGCCGATCGAAATAATGACGCAGCCCGGGGGATCTCGCGCGCTTCGTGGGAAATATACCGTGGCGGCCCTTTTTCCCCGAGCCGTCATCAGGCGGCGATTCCGCGGAAGGCAAAAATCACGGGTTTTCGCGTGCGCGCGCGCGCACACAGGTACTCGTTAACGCGCCCGAGCGTTCGAGCGCTAACGAGATGCGTAATGCGCCCCGGGAGGAGGGAAAAAAGCGCGATTTTCTACGGGAACGCCGCGAGTCTTCCTCTATCCGTCTCTGTCTCTCGGCGTCTTTGCTGCTGCTCTCGGTGTCGCGGTGTAATTGAATTATTGTATCGATACCCTCCGCGAGGAGAGTTTCGGTCTAATCGCGGCGACGGGATTCGCGAAAAATAGTCGAACGATTTCGCGCGCGATTATCACCTGGCGGCCGGATTACGGAGTAATAATAATCTCGGAGCCGAGCGAAATAAAGATGCATTCAATCTGGGATCTCAACTAGCTCTGATTATAATGCAAAGAGCAAAGTGGCAATCAGGTATTCACGACCGGTAGCCCGATTTTCCAGCAGATACCGACGGTATCACAACTTAGTCATCCCCTCACTTCCATCCTCCACAATAGCCGTGCGCCGCAATCTTCGTCCATTAAAGGCAACCTCGCGCCAATGAAGCGGCGTACGATTGACCCGACAATGATACGAATAAATCACCGATCGATCAACCCTCTCCCTCTGGGCTTTTGTCTCTCTCTCTCTTACTCTCTGCGCAGTTTCTCCTGCGCAGAGCAGCAACGAACGCCTAGCTTGCTGCGCAGTATATAAACGACTGGCGCACAACTCGCCTGTTATTTACAGCTTCTTGGCATGGAGATCTCTCCCTTATGTGTTAGCATGCGAAAGAGAGAGAAAGAGAGAGAAGGAGAGAGGGAGAGAGAGAGAGAGTTGCACTGCACTCTGCCAAGCAAAGAAGGAAGTAAGGATGATTTATATCCGCTGCTACCAGTCGGCCTTAGCGCAGCGCTGCTGCTCCCTACCCGCGATAATACCAATCATTATCATCGCTTAATAACAGGCATTACTGCCAACATTGAAATAATGTGTACCCCGCGAACGCTCGCCTATCCGTGTACAGCGTAGCCGTGTACGCTCCGTTGTATAAGTGAGCGTTGCTGGCCGGCTGGCTCGCTGACCCATTCCTTAGCGCAGCCTCCTCTTTCTTCCCTCCTCCCTCTCCTTCTTCTTTCTTCCTCCTTTCCTCCTCCGGCGGGCAGAGAGAGAGAGAGAGAGAGCGGCGGTATATACCGAGAAAACGAGAGGGACCGGATCGTTTCCCCGAGATTTTCACCTCCTCGCGCGCCGCGCGGCGCATATATAGAGGTATATGTAAGTACGCCCGAGCTACGCGCGCGAGTACATAAATCAATTGTGTTTTAGGACTCTCGACCGGTGGTGGAGAGAGAGTTTCTAACTCATTTCCATAATGGTTTTGGAAAATTTTCCGGGAGCCGCGGCGAGCGCGCGCTCGTTTCGCCGATATAATGAGCGTCGCTATTATTTAGCGTCGCTGAAAAAAAAAACGAGGCTTTATGCTCGTAACGGGCGCCGAGAGAGGAGAGAGAGAGAGAGAGAGAGAGAAAAAGTCGGCCGGTTCGCATCAGGACGAGGCAAAAAAGGCAGGGGAAAAATATAAGGAGGCACGCATTAATTGCTGGAAGGTCGTATTTCTTGTCGCGGAGGCTGCGAGAGCGTCGCTTGACCTCAGATTCAGCTGTCCATCTAGCGTTTATGACTGGCGATAAAGTCGCGGTTAATCGGCCGACCTACACTCTTTTCCTCCGCTTTTCTGCGAAACGCGTGGACACTTTTGTTTGATGACCCGGCTAAATTGCGAGCCTGCGAGAGACAAAAACGGTTTACGGGCCGCGATAAATTTACGCACGAGCCTCGTCAAGCCCTACGACCGAGATCTCGCTGCCCCGATGGCTTTAATACTGATTGCCGAACAATCCTTTTCATTTACTTTTAATTGCGCCTTTTTGCGATATTTCTATAATAGCATTAGAGAGCGTAATATGGCGAGCGGATAAAAAAGTCGTAAACCTCGCGGACAAAAAATCTTTACGCGTCTCATGCAACTCGCGGGACGTAAAAAGCTCGAGATACCTAATCATTCACCGTCAATCATTGATCCGCGCAAAACTGGAATACCTAGACAAACCGCACGGTCAAAAAAGGAGCATCGCGTCACGATGATTGGTGGGTCTGACGCAAAGTTTCAGCGCCAACCGAATTTACGTATACAGCGTATATCGAAAAAGAGCCAATAAAAAGGCCGCGTGCGATCTCGTACATGCGATTACAGAACAAAGAAGCCTAGCCGAACCTCGAGCCGCCTAGGCACGAAAGCCCCCGCGAGATCGCGTGCCATCGCGTAAAACTTTTCCATTTGTCCGGCGATACACGAGCCGATATATAATATAATAAGAACAACAGACGCTTCTCTCCTCTTGTCGTATTACTTTTATGTATCGTCGCCGATAAACGGGCTGCGCTTCGCGGAATGTACGCGTGTAAAGACCGCGGGAGAGGGAAAGCGGTTTCTTTGTTTGAACCAACTTTGTTACGATGTTATTGAAATTACGATTATTGCAATATATTAGTCCTCTTGATCGCGGCGACACGAGAGCTCTTTAGAAAACGTCAAAACGAAGGGAAATTCCTGCACGAGACTCGGTCGATTAAAATTGATGGAAGTATAAAGATCGTTACGGCTTAATCTCGTGAATCGTTAAGTTTTATTTTTAGAGGAACAGTCATCGCATGACGTTAACTCGTCGTTAATAAACGCGATGCACTTCGTCGGCGTATTTTGGACGATCGCAACGATGTCGGAAACTAATTCGCCGGTGGAAAAAGGCGCGAAACCGCCGAGGATTCACTCGAGCCAATAAACCCATACAATTAACCAAACAGCCGAGTACTTACGGCGACTCGACGATCCCTCAATTCGTAGAAAGTTATATATCGGTACGCCCCGATAGGGAAGGGCCGATGAACCGCTAGGTGGCGTCGGTGTCGCGCGCGAGACAATCCTTAAAGGGTCACTAATACTCGGTTGTACGTCGAAATTACCGGCGAATCGATAATCAGAGGTTGCTGTATATATATATATATATACATATATATCTGTAATAGCGGCACGCGGATTCACGGACAAGGTCCCGATGGTAATTTGGCTAATGTCGGTAGGCAAACTCCTACCCGTCTAATGCCATACATTTAGCCGCGGCTCAATTGAGACGCAACTTTTGGCTAAATCTTTAGAAAAGCGGCTTAAGCAAATAGCCGCCGAAGGAGAGTAAGTATAGTTATCTTGTCGCGGATGAATACAAGCATAACTAGATGTTCTTGCCTGCGTAAGTTATATTACCCCGGAACGTATACGTTACTTCGTGCCTTTAGAGCGATGAACGTACATTGCGAACTGTATTTTATGTAAACAAGAAAATTTTACATGTAATACAATTTTACCCAAGTTGAGTAGTCCATTTAAATTATAATCGTACTTAGGATTTGCGCGTTGAATAATTTTTCAAGAAAATTCGCTTTTCACCGCAGAGCGCACATTCAAAGAGCCAGGGCATTTTTTGTCGTTTCGGCAAAGAGTCGGCAAAACCTTAGAGCGCAAAATTACCCGTAGTTATCGTTATCTTTTCCTGAACTAAAAGCCAGAAGGTTTTCCTAACCTACTTTTCTTCGCTCGTAAACGAAAAGCCTTCCCTCCCCCCCGTTCCCTCTCCGAAAAGTTTATCGAGCCGCTGCTCGGCGCGAAAGTGCACTATATATACATTGGCATTTCCATGCACAGGCAGTCATGCAAGGGCACTCACGACCACAGAGACACGCGCCTCCCTATCTCGGCCCGATGAGATAGTCGCGCGGGCGATAAAAGCGAGGCGGCAGCGCAGTCGTCAATGCCGGCTGGAAAAACTGACCGGCCAATCGACTATCTCTCTCTATCTCCTTTGGCGCGTTTTCCTCTTCTGCCCAGGCATGAAATTTCGTCGAGGGGAAAGTGGCACGTCGCTGCTGCCTTTTTTTTCCGTGCAAAAAAGGCTCGCCTTGACCGATATTAACGCGCGAGCCGCCGCCGCTGCTGAACCGAACCGCTCTGCCGCTGTCCTCGAAATCGATAACGGCGAGAACGCTTTTCGATTATTTACCGCAAGCTCGCGAGCGGTTTAACGGTTTCGCCTCGCGCGCACGTACGGCTCTCGTGTTTTTATGGAAAAAATGTAGTAATGGGCTGATTTTCCCCCCGCGATAGAAAATTGACGACGGCGACTCGGCGCGCTCGGACGAGGCGTATTAGTTCCTTGTTTTTGCGGTGGGGCCCCGATATCGGGCGAGAAACCGGTAAGCTTTTCGTAAAATTTCACGATACGGTTAATATGCTTATTATCATTTCTTTTGCGTGATACAGTTTCGAAGAGCGGACGAATTTAGCGTTACAAGGTTGAGGAGGAAGCGAGCTCGACACCTGCTATTCCTATTTTGCAGTTCCGTTAAATTCTGGAGAACTTTTTCGCGTTAAATAAATTAAAAGTGGTGCTGTGCGTGCCAAAAGAGTAAAGAAGCTAAATGAAGATTATACGTTAACAGTGGAAATTTTAACTGTTTTTTAAGAGAAAAGCTGATCCACGTCGTTTCCACGTTTTTTTTAAAGAACCAAAAAAGCGAGACTCCTCAAACCCGACTCTCCTATCCGCCCTCAAATCCTGAATAAATAACCCACACCCAACTAGAAAAAAAAAAGATCAATTATTCAAAAATTTAACCGCAGCTCTCTCTCTCTCCCCTCGCTTTAAAATCGAATGTGTCGCTCCACCGTTGCGCGAAACGAGGTGGCGATACGACGACGACTCGCGCCCGCGCGGTGTGTGTACACGCACGCGCGCGCAATAATAATAATAATAATAATAATAATAACAAACGGAATATAATGACAAGCCTATCGGGTCGATTATTCGCACGTGAATATTTCAGGAGAGCCGATGCACGCACCGAGTCCGCGGCTAATAACGCATTCGCGCTAATAGTCATCGTCTCTCCTCTCTCTCTCTTTTCTCTCCGCGCGGGGAGGGGCCTGCGGAAGGGTTGCGCCTCGAAGTCGCGGAGAGGAGAGCGAGGCTATTTTCGAGGCGCCCGGGTGGAAAGTGTGCACGAAGACGTCGTCGCGCTTTTTTCGCGGCCCGAGGATGGCTTACGTAACGGCGGGGGATAATTGTCTCGCTCGAAAACGAGGAAAATTCAGGAATTATATCGGCGGGGCTTACGTAAGCGGCCGCGTTAAATTCGATAAAGTTTCCGAGTTTTTTTTTCGAGTCGATGTAGGCATCTGAAAGTATATACGAGAAAATTCGGGAAAACGACGTGAAACCGATCGGGAGAGTCGCGTCGCACGAGGAATTCAAAATTTCGTTAATTGAAAAAAAATCGAATCCCTCCCCAAAAGGCTTGTCCACAAAATTCATCGACCGAAGGAGCGATCCCCGCGGCGATTCCTCCCAAAAAGCCCTCTCCTCCTCGATCCCCCTTCCCCCTTCGGCGTTCATCAGGCATTGTTCTCGTTGACCCACTGGGCGGTGAAGGGCTCTCCTCGGACTTATCTCACGCGCAGCTCGTACCTACATAACGTACTCGCGCGTCCGATCGTGTTTTCGATAGGCCGCGCCGCGGCTGCTACCAGACTCTCCTCCGGGCGGCTTTTCCCTCGGTCTTGTATGCGCACGGCCACGACTACATACGTATACTCTCTCGCTCTCTCGTCGGGGCTCGGCAATGGCTCCGAGGCTGCTGCCGCCGCGAAGCCGCCCGGATAAAGCGTACTTTTCTCATTATTTATGGCGGCTTGGCTAACAGAAAGATTGCATTGTTGCCCGAGAGTTCCGCGCTATTTGATTTACGCCTTTTTTTCTGTCCCGCGCTTATCGTTCATTGAATTATTAATTTTATATTCCGATCTAAGTCGTTGTTGTTGTTGTCTTTTTTTTGTCGGCTCGCTCTTTTTCTTGCTCCAGTTGCGGTTTTGAGCGAACCAGTGTTTTACCTATCGGGGATTGATAAAAATATCCGTGTATAGCGCGTTAAGTGGTGTTATATATACCCAGAAGGCGTTGCCAATTTTTCACCACTCCGAAAACCGCATTCTTCCTTCAACCGATTATCATAATAAAACTCGCGAGTAAAGAACATTTTCTAATTTCCACCGGAGACGTCCCCTAAAAGCACACGCACCAAAAAAAAAAACCCTCCTTATCGCAACGAGGTCCCTTCGCGGGGCGGTATGGACCAATGGCCGGTGTGTGCCGTCGCCGCGCGGCGGCCGACGGTGCAAGAAAAAGGAAAAAAGGAACATGCGCGCGCGCGCGGACACACACCACGCCTCGGCGAGAGGTGCGCACACTACACCTGTATGCACATGCGCGCGCGGCGACGGCGGTGCGTGCCCACGCACCTCGAGGACAAGCCCGATCGTTGCGTTACAGGCCGCCGCGGCGAACGTCAATCTATTCCCCGATCCCCGCGCAGCCGCCTTTCTCCTAAGTTTTCGTGCCGTCGAGCTCTCGCGAACTTGTACGCGGCGGGCACCTTTTTCCTTTGTCGTGTATACGGAGGTTGGAGGCTGGATCGGTGGAGGCTTTTTTTTACCGTTGGGAAGGAGGGTTTGATCGTTTCTTCGACGGTTCGGTCAACGTTTTAGGGGGGATTTCAACTTACGTATAAAGGATTATTATAACGAACCGAGAATTTATTAAGAAGAAGAAAAAAGCTTGTAATTTGATAACTTTTTATTTCTTTTGAATGAGATTAAAAGTTTAATCAACGTCGATGTTTATTTGCTGTGTTGATTTCAATTACACTGACGCCTTAATTGAGCGCATGAATTATTTATGCGTAAATTTACACTTAAATGACATAAAAATATTGAAAATAATTTACAATCACAATGAATTACCCGCATTAACAATGTATATCACAATAAAGCTAGAAAGAAAACAAAGCAGTTTTTCGCTACTTCATTAAAAAAAAAAAGAAAAAAGATCTCCCAGCCGCGAGATCAGATAAAACGGGATGCACTTCGCAGAACGTAATGTCTGTATTTACACTCTAAAACTTGGCTAATTTATCCGGGAGAGAAAACGGATCTCGAGCTCGGAGCTCTCCTCGTATTTCAATATTCACTGGCCATCGAGCAGAGCGTCGTTTTTCCCGTCACCTCGTAAATTTCCTCCCCCTCCCCGGCAATCAGCTCCTCGAATTTTTAATTACCCCGAGCCACTAATTACCGAACGCAAGCCGCAAGAAAGCCCGTGGGACACGCTAATGAAATTATATCCAGTCCGGCGAACGCACGCGTCGTGTAATTTCGCGAGAGAGAGAGAGAGAGAGAGAGAGAGCTCGTAAACTTCTTGCGCGCGCGCCGATTATCATAATTGCCGCCGCTGGATTTTAGGCGAAAAATCGAGGCGCGCGCGTCGTGAGAAATTCGGAGATTTCTGGCCGCGCGCGACGACGTCGTATGGTGAGGGATCTGTGCTTCGCTGGTCTACCGTGACTGAGTTATGATAATCGCTCGCTGTTTACATATTCCGAGTAATTAGACGTGGCACGCTCGAGAGGCTTATTTAAATAAAATATAGTGAATCTAATAATTCATTTAGCGTTTCTTCATTATGCCAGGCCGGGGAATCGCTTACATATGGCTTGAGCATTGTGTATATAAAGTCCATCTGAACGCGATCTTTTATTCAATTGAAAAGTTCGAGAAACGTATATGAGCTATCATTATTTTTCTAATTTTTGCACTAATGAAAGCTTTGAATAACAAACAAACCAGGCGCCTTCACTTTCAGATTGATCATTATTTATCTCCGCGCTAAATAAATTTGCAAGATTTATTTCTTTAATTTATTACGCTCTTCGGATAATGACGCGACCACCCTGGTAGAAAGCTTCCGATAATATCGCTAGAATCTATCTAAATTCTGGTGTTATTGTCGAAAATTTTCTTAGGTCAATTTACGAAAAAGCGAACGACACCGTTTCGCAATACATTCTCATTCCGAGACTTGTCAAACTTTGACTTCCTGCGCTCGGTCGTCGAGTACCCCTTAAATAAACAATTTCCTCGATGCGTCAGCCGAAAGCTCCGCATTCCCGAGAAAATCAAATCAAGCTCTCTCTCTCTCTCCTCCGCCGAGTTGATCTCTCGAAAGAGGAAGCTGGACAAAAAGGCAGTGAGGGAGGGAGAGGAGAAGGAGCGAATAAAAGAAGAAGAATTTCTGACAATTTGCTCGAGTTTCCTGCCGCCAGGCAGTTTAGTCACTTGCGCAGGCGCGTAAGCGCGCGCGAACTCCCTCCAATTAGCGGTCGACGCGATAATTGCCGAGCGAGCTTTCCAGCTTCCAGAGGCCGCCGCAGCCGCCGTCGTCGCCATAAATTGCGAACCGGAAACCAGCCCCGGCGACGCCGAAAGTCCGCGGCGAATTTATGACGAGAAGAGATGCCCGGGGATATGGTCATTTGCCCGGCGGAACCGATGCGACGACTCTCCGTTTCTGCATAACGACGCGAGCCGCGACAAGGTCGGGGCGAAGGCGAGAGGGGTCAGTTTTGACGGCGGGGGGGACGACGAGGCTGGATGACCGGTTTCGGATTTCGATTAGCCGAGCTTTGCTTTCGCGAATTAGGTGACTCGATTCGATTAATGAGTATGATTTGTGGTCGTATAAATGTCAAATTTGGTCGTTATCTTAATAAAGTATTGGTGCGGTGTCACGGTGGAACTAAAGTGCGAA
Organism: Ormyrus pomaceus; assembly: GCA_900474385.1. Taxonomy (NCBI): domain Eukaryota; kingdom Metazoa; phylum Arthropoda; class Insecta; order Hymenoptera; family Ormyridae; genus Ormyrus; species Ormyrus pomaceus. Next base: position 91,559 of record UCOM01000105.1, read on the forward strand.
ACTAGTTGTCGCGATTACGCACCCGATTAAATGTACGAAATTTTATATTTGTTGTATTATTTTTTAGAATATCTATAAGGATGCTACAATTATTTTTATTTTACATTCATCCTTCCGAGAAACTATTCAATATTTATAGAAAAATCTTTCTTTTCTCTCACAGGTAGTTTCTCGCACGAATTCCGCTCAATCGTAGAAAGTAAAACAACAATCGCTGCAAAGAGTAAGAGAAAAGCTTCTGAGAACTACACCTCCGTATCCCAAGCAAACTTCAAACTCCCGCGGTCACACTTAACGCTTATCGAAAACGAACGCACTTCCCTCCCGTTTCTCGACGAATGTCCCCCGAAAATTACGACACTCACCTGTGTCTGCGTGAGTCCGAGGCTGGCCGCGAGCTCCGCGCGCTCCGGCAGGGCGAGGTACTGCGTCCGCTGGAACCGCCTGTTAAGCTGCTGCAGCTGTAGACTGCTGTAGATCGTCCTCGGTTTGCGCATCTTCTTGCCCTTGCCGTTCCTCAGCGAGCCGCCGCCGCCGCCGCCCAGCTCGTCGACGATGCCGCCCTTGTTGTCCAGCGGCGAGAGGTCTGCGAACATGCACCACCCTAACATCAACGCTCTCGAATTTTTTGCCGAGCCTCGACGATCTGATCGATATTGCAATTTTATTTGTTTTCGAGTGATCGGGGCATCGCGCGAGTCGCGAGAGAGTGGCTTCGTTGCGTTTGAATTCGAGATCTTTGTCGCGCAGTATGAATAATGAGCGTCTGGGAAACGCGACAGTAATCCGTGGGATTAATGAATTTTTAATAAATATTCTGGGAGATCGTTTTTTCCTTCTTTCTTTTGCCGCTCGCACGTAAATTATTTAATACGCAAAATCTAACACATTTGGACTAAAAACGCTGTCTGGCTAATTCGAAGTAGTTGCAATTGGGTGGATTATGTGAGTTTTGTTCGCGTGTATTGTGGCTAAAAGAGTTGTTTTATATGAGTTCTTGGAGATTATTAGTGGTTAGTGAGAGAGTTGAGGAAGAATTTGGAGAAGTTAGTTTGAAATATTTTGAAGTTGAGAAGTTTAGGACTCACTTAGGAAAGCAAATTATAATGTTGCCCTGGATGCACTTTAGTTATTGTAAATACAGTATTTGTAGATTAATTATTTGAATTCGCATTTTATGTTAGTTTTGAATCCATTCTACATATTTTTAAGTATTATTTTATTAAAAGGTGCGTCTATGAAATGTCTTCAACTGCGAGCCATATAATATATATAAATTAATGCGGTTAGATCGATTTCAAATAGCAACAGTAGCAAATTAATGTTATAAAAATGATTCACTGATTTATAATTTTAGTCTAAACTTTTATATTTGTATTAAAATTCTGTAAAACAATTTTTCATAATCTTTTATTAAAATAATTTAAAGTAATTTTAATAAAAATATTTATTTCCGCCTCATTTTCAACCTTTAAATTTAACTATCGAGTTTTTAAATATTAAACAGCCTATAGTATTTTTTAGCTTCTCCTTAACAAATTATTAACATTATTACCCGGAATCCTAAAGTTTATCGATGTCTCGAAATCTGTATCATAGAATTAACCTTAAAAATCCCTAGAACTGCATTTTCATCAGAACGGAAAAAAACAAACTGCACGTTCCAAAGGGTTAATTACGATCGTGAATCACTCAGCTGCACTCGGGAGGCAGGCTTATATCGTTCCGAGAAAAACTAAACAATTTTTTTTCCCCGAACAACATTTCGTACACGAGACCGTCCACCGGCAACGTAACGAGTGAATCATTTCCTCAGAGCCGCGAACACCTCGCGCAAACAAAAATTCTAATTAAAACAAACCCGACCACGCCGAAAACAGCACGTGTCCGATCGATTCACAAACGCATCTCCAAAAAAAGGACACACACACACACACACACAGAGACCGGGAGCCGACTCTAATCCCCGCGTCCATTCATCCGGCGGCGCTCTCTTGGTGCTCGCCTCCGTCTTCATCAGCAGCGGTTCTCGTACCTGCATTCGGGAATATTTCGGGCCGCTCTCGCGATGCTAATTGGGGGCCCATTAAAACGCGCCTCCGCAGCCTCTCTCTCTCTCTCTCTGATTCTTCGATAAACGAGAGACGAGAGAGAGAGACCGAATTCCCCGGAGTGTAAACAGCCGGCGATCGTGTCGTGATATATGCCACCGCCACCGCTTGGGGAGATCGGCTTCCTTTCGGTCGGCGAGAGGTTAGGAATTTGTCACTTTCGGTGACTTTTATGAGCGGCCGAGACGATTTTCGTTATTTATTTGACACGGCGGCTCTTTTTTTCTTTTCAATTAGAGGCGCTTTTTGCGCGGCGTGTGAATGAGTCTGATCGGATATCGTATTTGCGTTTGAAGTAATAGTTAGAAGTACTTTAGAAACGAAGGATTCGTTTAATTTTTATAATGATGCTTTAATACAGTTTTTCAATTTAAAATCAGAAATAAGATACTTAGATACCGATAAAAAAAACTGGCAAACTAATTTTCCTGAAAATGTTTTTATTACTGATCCTATTATTAAGCGAATTTACTTTCAAAGAACTTTTTCCTTGTTTATAAGAAACGAACAAAAAGGTTTTTCTTGTCAAGAATTAATTTTCAAACTACAGAATTATGTTTTCAAATTTCCTAGCAACTTATTTCCCTTGCTTCGCAAAACTTTCCTCTTAATTTACCGGCACTATACATTCAATATTCCCCCACTAAAAGATAAACATTCAACTCACAAAACACCAACTCCGTCAGACGGATAATCAGCCCGAAAATCCATCCGAAAATCCCGCAGCAAAAGCCGAGCCTCTTCATCGTCGCGGCTCGACTCGTTGACTTTATCGTCGCTCGTCGGGAGATTCGAAACTGCCTGCCTGCCGGCAGTACTGCGTGCGGTGCACTTTTTGCCGGATTCCGGGTCCCGGATCGATAACGCGTTGCGCTTAATAAAGGAGCTTTAACGAGCGCCGGGCCTCGAGCTTACGTGATGCACCGACGTTTCGAGCGGCCGCCGAGAGAGGTATGGAAGTATTATAAAGTACGCCTTTGCCGCACTTCTTGGCTAATTTGAATCTTGTCGCGGTGGAAGGCCTCGCGGAATTCCCGAGGCATATTATTCACTTTCCGGAGCTTATTTGCGAAGTATAAATGCGAGGGAATCGATTGTGTAAATAAATTTTTCGCGGATCTGTAAGGCTGCGAAAGCATAAGTATTTCATAAATTATGCCAGATGAATATTTGAAAGGTGGATATATAAATGACTATTTCAAATATAGTCTGGAGAATAAAGTTGTAAACTTGTGCTCTTTCCGGTGAAATTTTTATTTTATTCTTTCGGAAATAACGTTTGCTCAAAATTTACTGCATTCAATTTAATTGCATTATTAAAGCCAGTATTATTCAATTTGAAGACGTATAAAAAGAAGAACTACGACAAGTTGAGAAGACGATAAATGTATAAAAATGCTACTTAAAGCATCTCATTATTCTCGAAAACATAAGGCACACGACTCGCGAAGAAAAAGTAGAAGTCGCAACAGAAACAGAAGGGTTAACCCGTTTTCACGGTGGAAATCGCTCTATAAAATAGTAATAACCATCCATTACTCGAGAAAGCAAGAAGACTCCGCGAGAGGGGGAGGGGGGCAAATAATCCAATTGCGTGGATTTTCCTACGCAGCCCAGCATGACTGCACTGAAACGCCGCGAGTTTGCAACAACAAACTCGAAACGATCGGCGGGGAGGAGAAAAGTTTGAAAAAGGCCGCCGCAAAGGGTTGCGCACTCCTGGATGGCCATTGAACTCGGTGACCGCAAAATGACTGATGATTGTCATACGAGGAGGGTCACAAACTTTCCTCAGCCGGCGGCGAACTTTCTTTTTATATTTTCGCTGATTACAGCCGCCGCCGCCGCCGCGGCCGCGTTGAATTTAGAGTCGCGCAAGGGGTTGACTCACACTGAAAAACCATAGCGGCGGGGGTGAAATTTAAATGAGTCTTAAAGTGCAGCAAACGCGGTTTCGTGGCCTTTCTTCCACGAAGCGAGCGTACATAGCCGAGTTGCCGCGGGAAAATTGCAGGAGCACGCGGGAGGAGGATAGTTTGTCCCCTTCGACGGCGATGAATGATTCACGGGAAATTTTTAACTTTCTGCGGTTTTCGAGGCCGATCGCGGAGGGCCGTTTAATTGAGGCGCAACTCGATACTCTGTGTGCACTAAAATTAATTGTAACAGTTGTGATTTCATTCGGTTTAAATGGGCAAGTTGCAGTAGAATAGTAGTAATCGTGTTTGCCTTCTATGTAGTATTGAGTTAACTTCTTGAGATTATAGTCAGATCGAAGTGTCATTAATTTTTTCAACTTTCTTGCTTTTCTTTTAAATAACAGCAAAACTTTGATTAAGGCAACTTTAAGTCAGCACTATTATCCTTTCATTCTATACGCAACACTCCTCGCGAGGAAATATTTCATCTAAGGAAATATTTAGCACTCTAATATAGAAGGCAACGACGACTACAACGACATTCATTAGCTTCCCCTCCAACTGAACGCGAAGCATCCGACCGCCTCCCGAAATCCAAAAAGCCCTCCCTCGCAGCCAGATCTCCCTCGCCAAGCTTCGAATCGCGGTCGCGGTATAATTATGCAGCTTTTATTGCGCTCGCTCGCGGCGGCGGCCCGGGCCGCGGAGGAAGGAGAGAGAGAGAGAGAGAGAGAGAGAGAGAGGAAGAGGAGAGCTCCTTAATAGAGTTAAGGTTCTTGGCGTGTACACCTATCGATCCCCGTCGTCGTCCGCAGCGGCGTGGCACCGTCAGACACGCTGTCGTCATCATGCGAGGGCCCCCGCGAATTCTTCGGCAAGTTGTGCACTCTCGACGGAAAATGTCAACCGGGAGATATTTGCGGGGCGCACGACCTCGAAAGCCTGTCTCTGGGACTCCTAATATTGGCCCGAGGCCGTCGCTTCGCTCCGCGAAAGGCGGGTGGACTTTTTTCTTGTTTGGAGTTTTGGATTTTGGAGCCGAGGAGGAGAGAAGAGATTGAAGGAGGCTCGTGGGTGACGCGGGCTTGGGTTTTAGTGAGATGTTACCGCTAAGAGTTGATGATGTGTTTAAAAAGTTAGGCTGCTTAATATTACAGAACTTATTGGATATTCTCTTTGTAAATTAAAGGTCTGCGTAACGACTGCGCAATTAGATTCTATAACCTACTATTAGTTTTTGTAACAAGAAAATATTGAGAAGCTAAAAGAATTTATTTGTGCTTGTATAAACCAAGGTCTTATTTATACTTGTCGTAATGATATATCAAAGTAATTAAATCTCAGTGCTTTATTTACAAACACCACCGACAACCCCCGTCGCTGCTATGTTATACGAATAGAGCGACGTTAAATAAAGATAAAAAGAAAAGTAATTCAATCTTCAGAACAACTTGCCGAAGTAAATTCTAACGACAGATATTACTTCAAGTTCTCTTTTTAACAAAAACAAATGAATCTAATTAGCAAAAGAATATCCAAGAAATTTCTGAATTTCGACTCGTGCTCGCAAAGACCGACGATTATAAAAATAAAAATTCAGCCACTCCGACACTGTTTCAACTCGCGACTCGACATCCGCGCTGTGCCCCGTTCACGCGTCTCATCGTCAGCCGTCGTCGAGCTCTCCCCGTCCGTCGATAGCATGCAACTCGTGAATACGTACAGTTAGGGTACTCGCCGTCCTTGGGCGGCGACGGGCACTGCGGCGCGTACGAGCCCAGATGGTATCCGTAGGCGTTGTGCTGGTGCATCGGGGCGAACGGATAGCCGAGGGCGCTCCTCGGACTGGGGAAGCCGGCGTCGGGGCCGTGCTGCTGGTTGGCGCCGGAGCCCGGCTGCCCCGAGCCCTGGTGGCCGCCGAGGCCGGTGACGTGCTGGGGGAACTGGTGGGCGCCCGGGACGTTGTGGCCGCCGGGGTAGCCCGTCGCCGCCGCCCTGAGGCCGCTCGGGTTGTAGAGGTTGTTGTGCTGGAGCTCGATGAAGGCGCTCTTGCCGCTCTGGCTGACGGGCGTGCTGGAGGCGCTGTCGGGTCCGTTGCCGCCTGGGCCCGGGGTCACGGAGCCCATCGTGTGGTGGAGGTGCTGCTCGAGGTCGGAGCCGGTGCTGCCCGCGCCGGCGCCGGGCGTCGCGCTCGACGGGTTGCCGCCGGCCGACGGGCCGCCCGCGTTCCCGGCGCCGCCGCCCGACATGCTGTTCGGGGTCGGGGTACTCGACGGACAGGGGTCGCCCGCCCCGAATGGGCTCCCCAGGTCCGTGAAGTTGAGCGTCGTCGTGGCGCCCCGAAGCTCCACCTTAGACGCGACCGAGTCGCAGCCGTTATCCCGACGGGCCTCCTCCTCCGCGAGCTCGGTGCGCGGGGCCAGTCTAGCTCTCCGGGTGACGGAGGCGCGGCTGACCAAAGGCTGGGGGGGAACTGAGCTCTCAAGGGTGCGGACGAGGAGCCTGTGGATCGCCGATCCTCACGAGGTCACCTGGTACCGAGTCATAGGGGCCGCGCTGCACTGCCACGAGAGAGCACACTTCTGCTGGAAGCACAAACACGCCGGCTGTGTCGCTGCTTCTGGGTGGCTGACGAGTGCCGAGGCTGGAGGAGCAATTACTTGGGAGAAGGTTTAGCACGATTCGGTCACTTGCACACTGTGGGGCTTCCTACACTACAGGAGGAAAACAGCTGGGTCAGCTTCTCCTGGAGAGGACGTCGGACTCTCGTCTGCACAACCAGTTTATCCGCATAATGAAACTCCGTGTCCGAAACCTCTGGTCGCGCACTATTTTTTTTTTTTTTTTTTTTTTTATCAGACGGTAGTCCAACTTTAATACTCGGTTAGGTTATCACACTGACGATCCTGCGCCGCTTTGGCTCGATCCTTACGTAAGTATCTACCGATCCATGCACTCACTGAAAGGCACACAAGCCGCGACGCAAAGGCAGCAGCAGCAGCATCAGAAGGGGGCTCGCCCTCTCGCTCGTCCCCGACGTTCGATGACGATAATCACGGCCGGGCCCGGAGATAATGATGAAGCACACTGGGCACGCACGAAAGACGGCGCAAAGCGGAGCCTCGGATTATTAACGCTGCTGTTATCGTCGTCCGACTGTACGTAAACGCGACAGAGAGAGAGCACGCTGCTCGCTTCCAGTGCTTAACAGTGGCCCCAGCGACACACAACGCACAGTGCACACCGCGCGGCGTGGACCGGTATAATGATACATAATGAAGCCCGAGCCTCTCCCCGAGCCCGGCGCTCAGCCTCGCGAAACGGCCGCTCGGCGGCGCTCGGCTCGGCCCCGCCCACAAGCGCCCGAGCGCCGCTCGCGATTGGCGCCCAACCGCCGATCCCTCCAGCTCCCTCGGCGCCCGGCCGAGCGGATTGGCGCCCGAGAGGCCATTATGGTGTCCGCGAGGCGGGCCGAGGCCGCCACGAGCTAACCCACTTCCCCCCCGGCCGGCGGCCGACGTCGCTGTGTGAGCGCCTGCGTGAGTTGGGCGCCGCTCTGTGTTGGAGAGTCGTACCTGGGCTGCTGCGCCGCGAGCGAGAGCGCATCGCCGGGGGTTCCGTTGTGTGCTCGGATGGATGCTCGCGTGTCCTTTTTCTTTCCTTGCCAGCGCAAATTTCAGTCTTCGCTCGCTCTTCTTCTTTTCCCCCTGGTGCTGTTGCCGCCGCGGCCGCCGCCGCCGCTGCTGCTCCAACCCTTCCCTCGGACGGAGAGAGAGAGAGAGAGAAAGAGGCTGAGCTATGTGTGCGCACTTGATTCCGGAAGCTGATACGAACCCGTGGTTAGATGCGATTGCGAGGCGAGGCGCTAGAGAGCCTCGCGAGAATGCGGTACCCGTATTTTCAGGAATTTCGCGCGATTTCTGTGTTTGAGCCTGACCTTGTTTGGATTATAGCCTCGTTGGCTTGAGTGCATGAGTCAGGTCCGATAATGACGGCTGAGGCTGGGCTCGCTGTCGTTGATACGGCTCTCAATCATTCTTTGCAAAAATTTTGCCGATGCATTATCTTGATTTGATGAGCTTTCTTTTGTTTGTGAAAGGAAAACTTTTTTTTTTTCGTTTTTTGAAGATAACTAATAATACTTCTTTATCTTCCAATAATTTAAAATTCTCTTTATTACCTCGTAATTTTTTGGACTTTTTATTCTTTAACAAATGCCTTTTTCTTCAAATACCTTTGGTATCAATACTTTTCTTCCGTACATCAAAATCTATTTGCTTGAATGAATGAAAAAATATGTAAACAAGTTTTTATTCAATTTTAGTGAAACGTCTCGAAATGTAACTAAAGGTATGATTTATGAAGTAATTGGATAAATATAGGTTATATAAATTTTAGTGCGGAACTAACGTTTTTTGCCCGATTGTTATTACTCAGCTCACAATTAATTTAAGAGTTTAATAAAATGTCTGGCTAGTATAAGTGTCGCTTTAAAATAACTGTAATCGAACGCAGCGCGAATTGATTAAAACTTGTTCCCATCTTTAGTCTATTTATAAATGTATCATTTTTCCAATAATTCTTTGCTTCTTTAATGACACGTAAATTAAGTTTCGTAATACATTATTCGTACATTGAACTTGTTTGCGTCATTCTTACAATAATTCTATTATTTTTCTTTTGCTTCACGATATCTTTGTACATCTCCCCAGTTTTTTCAAAGCACAATTATTTACAATTTCAAGTTTTATCTAAAGAGCAGTTTCCTTAAAAAAAAATTCAACATTTAATCGACTAGAATAAAAAGATGCCATAATAGCCTCCCCCAGTTTCAAATTAAAATCCCTACAAATGATAATTTCCTTTCAATCCGCCCACACTGTGTAATCGGAAATAATGAAATTCCAGCGGCGCGGCCTGCGGTTTCCCCAGTTCCTCGTCCCGATCCTTCGCCGTCTTCGGCATTTTTCATCCCGTCGACGCGTAGATCTGGCCATCAGCTACTGGTGGTGGCTGCGAGATGCGAAGATAAGACCCGCAGAGTCAACAAGTTCCGAGAGAGAGACAGAGAGAGAGAGCGTACGGCTAAGTGGGCCAGTCGGATCGGCGACACGTCGCACGGGAGAGAGAGGATTACCTGCCCTGGGTAAACGGAGCTGGTTCTGGTTTTGCATAAGGGCGCGCAAGGTGGTGTTGATGCTGCCGCGCGGAGGATTGCGCACGTTCTCGGGGAGCGGAGCGGAAGGATTGGGGGGCGATTTGTTGCGCGGCTCCTTGGATATTAGGGTTGGCCGACGACGCAGCTGTGAGGACTGAGTAAATATTTAGGGCTGCGGAGGTGTATTATCGATTGGCGGGCTACTGGGCGTTGTGACGAGTTGTGCTTTTTCGCTCGTGATGCAAATTAATTTTTGTTGTCTTACGGATGGTGATTTTGAGGTGCTGACGTGCTTTCTTTTTATCCAAACGTGTATTTCATTCGAATAAGGATTTAATATGCCTTTTTTTTAAATTTCATAAAGATGTAGAAATACCAAACTACAATTTTTCTGACGGCCGGCAGAGTAAGAAAATATTTTTCAAAATATTGCCCAGTTTTGCGCACAATAAATCCTTCTCTCGTGCATCATCTTACCTCCACTACAGCGGATTTTAAAATGTTGTTTTGTCCTTCTAATGCCAACTCGGTACGTACTGCTAATTCCAGTCCACCCACCAAGTTTCCAAGACATCCCAAGATTCAGCATTCCGCTCTCCTCGCAACTTTCCACGGACTTTCCTGAAGCGCGACGCGTCCTCACTCGGCGGCCTTGGCAGCAGCAGCGGCGGCGGCGGCGGCGGCGGCGGCGTTGCTCGCCCTCGGCTCTCCCTCATTTTTTTTCAACGCGTGGGAACAGGAAACCCCGCTGAACTTGGCCGGCCGCCTCGCGCGCACGCGAAAGCTGCTCGCGTGCGTAGCTTTGCAAGTCCGGCCGCCGCCGCCGCATTCATACACGCCGCCGATAGACAATAAGACGACGACGCGCGCCTCCTACCTGCCAATTACCTAGACGCGGACGCGGACGAGCTAGTTTTTTTTTCTCTCTCTCTCTTTTCTAGCTTCCCCCTTTCCAGCCGAGAGATTCGACGAGGATGCGAGGGATGGAAAAGCGCGCCGGAAGGACGATGTTGGCTTTTTCGGTTTTCCGAAGCTTCGTTTCTGATTTGCACGGATGAGGAAAGATTTGTTGATGCATGAGGAAGTCGCGGGTAAGAGAAGGCTTCTGCTTCGTGACTTCTTTACGCGGAGAAAAATTTTCTAGTAAAAATTAAAATAGTATACATTTTGATCGCAGACTGTAAAAATCTAAAAAATTACCATTATATTCCTAGGAAATTTTACAAGTCTAAATATGAAAATTTATCATTGACCTCGTAAAATTTATCTAAAAACTATGGCAATTTTTTAGATTTTTACAGTCTGTGATCAAAATTTTTCTCCGTGTATGAAATTGGAACTAATTTTGAATAGACAAACTTGAGCTTTGGCCAATCTTGATCTGAGATTCTTTATTAATACATAGAGGGTCATATAGAACCAAAAAACGAAGGATCTTAAAGAAAAGTGCATTTAATTTTTTTTTATCATTTGGAAAAATTACTATGCATAAATAAATACCAATATTTTTACAATAATGTTGTTATATGCTTTTGCTCTTTGCTTATAATTATAGTGAAAGAAATGTCATGGGAGAAATTTTCATAAGTGTTAATAATAACGGAGCACTCAATTTTGATAAAAATTACTGTATTTAAAAAAAAATACAAAGTATACATTAAAATTGGCATTCCGCATTATAATTTCAAGTAACTATCTAGTATTTTCTGATAAAACCTAAGTAGTCTTTTAATGCGCAGAAACAAGTTATCAGCTGAAGTAGCAATTTTTTCGTAAAATTTCTCTCCACGCATATTAAATATAAAGCAGACCAATTACCGATGTCTATCCTACAGCCAGATTTCTAAAAGATTTTTACAGTTTTTATTTATACTAAAAGCTTTAATTTAACATAATAATTTGGCTAACTTATCAAATGTTTCACAACATTAATCTACAACTTAATTCAGCAAGTTTCCAAAATTTCCTAAGAAAACCATAACCATCTCGAAATCAAGTAACATCGCATCGCGGAGCACTAAACCCTCTCCATCCGCGAAGCGGCACAAGCAGCCGACCTCCAGACCGCAGCTGGCTCTCGCGATTTCGAAATATCGAAAAGGACGAGCAGTCTAATTGCAGTCGTCGCCGTCGGCGCACGCAGCCGCACACACACACACACACACACACACGGACGCGCGCTCGGGCACTTGTCGCCCTCGCTTGCCTTCGCGGCGGCCGCCTGAATTACGTAATTGAGGTAAATGCCGGCTACCCGGAGTGCAGGGAACTATGTGCTAAATAAAATGCCGTTCAATTAGACGGCCGGGCAAGGACGCGCGAGCCGCCCCCCCGCCCCGCCACCGACGACGACGATCGCCGCGTTCCCCGAAGCCGATGCTGCCGCGAGCGAGGCGGACGATTTTTTGATAACCGGGGACGTTGGTTCGATTGTGGGTTTTTTCTCTCCGCGCCTCGGTCGAGGCTTTGTTTTTGCGCTCTGCTGACCTAATTTTGAATGCTTGGTAGATTAAGTATAGGCGCTGGTGGACTTTGTTGAGGTAATTATGTCGATAAGGCGCGTTTGTTCGCGTCGACCGTTTCGTTTTTAAAGCAAATGAATAACGTCTAGAATTTTTTGGTGCTTGCAGATATTTTTTTGAAGCGCTCTTTTTGTGAAATAAAAATAGTTTTATGTAATTCATAAGTGTCGTAAAGTTTGGTTCACCGAGCCCATAAAAAAATTCTGTATCCCACGTAATGTATGCAGACTTTTATTATCATTATTTTTTAAACAAGTAAGCTAATTAGAATGAAAGTTTTACGAAACTTTTGTAAACACAAAATTATCTTGACGCGAAAAAAAATCTCGGTTACATAATTATATTTGTTTTGCGTAGCTAAGAATATACAAAATGCTTGCCTTCCGGCCAAAAAAAAAGACTAAGCTCATTAAATCTACTTTCAAAAATTTTCAATTCGCCTCCTTTTTTAATCCTACTGTTACTGAAGCGATTTATTATAAATTCATACAAATAAGTTACAAGAAACTTAACTCGAGAGGAGTCTCTCCGACCTCCGTGGATGAAAAGCTTTTCTTGCTCTTAAAAAATATATAAATGTAGCCTTCGGGAGCAGCAAGATATTATTAACTTTAATGAAATCTGAAATCACAGCTATTCTTAGATCCTTAAATATCACTGCCAAGCTTACTTAATTTTTCCGCAACATTTTTTAAAACTCTAAACTCGTGTAATATACCCTTCTCTCGCCAAAAGCGCGCCAGCCAACCCGACCCAAAAATCTCCCCTCCCCCTTCCCGTCCTCTCCGCAAGAATCGCAAAAATTTCCAAAGCTACTCCCAGTGACAATCTCGGGGTGGCGGGTCGCCTCCCAAAAACTCCGCAGCCCTCTCCTCTCCTCGGACGTAGCGGCTCGAGAGAAAGAGAGAGAGAGAGAGAGAGAGATAGAGAGCGAGCGCGCGGTCAAAACAATGTTTGCGGGCAACGCCCACGCCCATATTCACCCCGCGCGCCGCGTTTTACTGCCGGGCAGTAAAGTACGAAAATTACGATCCGAGGCTATATCGGCCGACTCTTGTCACTGCTCCGGGCACTTCTCCCCCTCCGACCGTTTCTCGAGGGAGTGAGCGAGAGGAAAAAAATTGGACAAAGCGAGCTGCTTAGACGGAATCCGAAACGAGAGAAAGTTCGGGCTCTCGAGTTGAGCGCGCGGAGTTACCTAACTGGAGGGGGGAGGGGGGCTGCAGGAGGCAAGAGGTCTCGGCTGCTGCTGCTGCTGCTGCTGCCGCTGCGCAAAGGATTAGGAAACTGGGGGACTTGACGTGAGTTTCGAGCTTATGGGAATGCGGGATCTTTGGATGGGTGGGTGTGCAGGGAGCGGCTTGCAATTAAACCCGGGTATTTGAATTTTCTGGGAGTGTTGATTCGAATATGTTGAAGCTGGCAATATACGATTAATGTTTTGACGTATATAACGAAAGGCGCTTTTGAGCCTAATATGTAAATTTATAGCAGCGTTTTATTTTCGTTTGTTGAAAAATTCTTTAAAAAACTCGGCAAGCACTGCATTCAAGTGCAAGTTTCGGTATACTATAGAACTAAGCAATTCAATAATCACAGAAGTACAAACGAATAAGCTAACCGACGGAAAAGTTTAAATAACCTGTAAACATTCGACAATTACCGAGAAAAGAAACTGCTTCTTTCGTAACATTGAAAATTATTGTAAAAATTAACCGCTCCTTGCAGAATGCACGCCCCCCATGTAAGATCTGAAATAATAATTTCGAAAGTTGCCCGGCGCGGATTTCAAAGCGAGAAACGAGCCGAGCGCGGCCGTTCCGTATATCCACATCAGCTGTTGTGCGAGCCGCGACTGACAATTGTTATTAGTCTACGCGCGGCGCTGACGTGCCAATTACGCGCATAGCTCGCCGATATATATCCTCTCGCCTCTCGAATCGCGAGTCTCGCCAATCCGATCGAGCTACTTTATATTTACGATCTCCGCTCTCGCTCCGGTCTTTCTTATCAATTTTCACCTTTCCAGCCCGAGAGCCAAGATCACTGTCACTTATTGTGTATATACGCGTCGAGAGTGCTTTTTGCGAGGCTCTCGCGCGAAAGTCCAATATCGGGGAATGCGCATTCTGGGCGATAACGTCGTTCGCGAACGCCGGACAAGAAAAGGAGGAACTAAAAGTCGTTTATAAATATTTATCGTCGGCGGCGGCTCGTGATTTATTGCCCGCGGCCCGGAACGTCCGAGTAATTATCGCGAGGAGTCATTTTCCCGGATTTTTTGCGCCGGCCGGATAAGTAGCTGAAGAAAGGCTCCGTGCCGCTTTTTACTGCCCGAGTCGAAATGTCTATCAGATGTGTTACGGGGTTTAGAGGGAATGATATCCTTATATCTCGACGGCTTTTCTACGGTTGTCTTTTTGCTCGTGCTTGGGGATATATATCCATTCGCGAAAAGGAGGATCGTAAAACGAAACTTGTTTCCTGGCAATCAATGTTTATTGGCACTTGTTACTCTGCCAAACTAAAGTATACGCAAAATTGGATTTTAAATTTTTTAAACGTAAAAATATTTGGCTCCTCAAGCAGAAAATTTCCTGTTAAAACGATATGTCTTTAAGAAGCTTCTTAAAGAAATATACTGCCAATACCTTTATAATCTAACTCAAACACTATAACTAAATAATTCAGCCAGAAATAAAATTCATTCCCTCAATCAGCACAACCACGACCACTACCGTCTCCTCCGCTCTCCTCCAACAACAAAAATTCCCCATCTCCTGTGTCCGCTTCCATCGCTTTCCACGACTCGTCCCGTAACCTCCTCCTCTCCCCTCCGCAGGCACCGCGAGGCGATCGGCGCTCGTACGAGCATCCGCCGGTGCAGCTTTCATCAGAGTCCGCGCGTCGCGCGCACACACCCCACGCGCGCATCCTTCCGCCCCTCGTCAACGTTGACGAGCGCCGCACGCTGCTGCCGTCCGTCCTTCGCCCTCGATGTCGTCCGGGGGCGGTCGCGGCTCTACTCTTTTCCGAGCCCGGGGAATTGGGAGAAAAGTGGCTGAGAGTCCGTATACCTGTGCCCAGCCGCGAGGTTAATGATGCCTCGGACGGATGGACGGACGGAACACGTCAAACGTGGCTTATTCCGCTGACTTTCGGGGCAGGGAGGAGGACATTTGCCCGGTGGAAAGGAGAGCGGAGCGAATCGATTGATTTGCAGTTCTCGAGCGTGTGATTTCAGAAAACTATACATTTTCTGTAATTTAAGAAAAAATTCTTACGATATGAAACAGTAAAAATAATCCTGATAAGCCCAAAAAACCTAATCACCCTTCGAAGCTAAAATAGCTCTGTTACGCCAACGAAATAATTAACGAGGTGCCTCGGACCCCCGTCAAGAAAGCCGCTCCGGGCCGAGTAAATCGTGAAAAACTCCCGAGCCCACCGACGGAGAGAACGAGGGCGAGAACCGCCGGCGATAAATTAAGAGAGCCCCGCGCGTTGACCCCTAGAAATTTCCCTCTCCGCGCGCGCACACGACTCGTTTTAATTAGGTTTTTCCCGAGCGCGACGTCGATCGAGGCGGGATCCCCTTTCTCGCTCTCTCCTTTAATCGATTCACCGCGCCGCGCGCAGCGCCGGGAATTAAAGAGGTATGGATGTATATTTTTTTTCCAGGCGGCGGTTTGAATTATAGATTTCGGATATTTCTGATTCTAATTTGGGTGGTGCTGTATGCAGCTGCGGGTCCGAGGCTTTGTCTAGCGATATCTTTTACGGGATTGTTTTCATTTTTTTATTTTTTTTATTTTGGAGGGCGGGGAATACTTTTTGCGAATTTGATTTTTGGGAGACAGTTTATTGAATTGGTTTTGATTTTGAAAAAGATGAAAACAATTTCGATTGCTTGATTTGCAATTGTACTTAAGTTATTCGGGTGCGTATTTATAACTAAACAAACAAATAAACGTTAGTAAATTTCCGTCTACGTACACTTTTTTTTTATTGCAAGAAATAGCAATTTTTCACCGGCTGTAACAGTTCCAATAAAAAACTTATACCTTTTTATACCTTTTTGCGCAAAAAAACATTCTACCTTAACTTTTTACAACACATCCCAGCTGCGTAAAAAAATATCATTGCGCAACCATCCCGAACCCGCAAACACAACTGAGTTCCTACCTGTGGCGGCATAAAAAACTAAGTCAATGTTACGTTCCAATAAAAGTTTAACGCGACTCTCATAATGCGATGCAATTGATTTGCCTCTCCTATCCGGCGAGAAATCAACGCGGCGTTTCGTAATAGACAACTGCTCTCCCTCCGCGCGTTTGAACAAAAAAAAAAAAAAAAAAAAAAAATAGTTGACGTCTCGTGCGGCGGGAGTCCTCCCACGAGTTCTCGCTAATTTTTTTTTCTTTTTTTTTTCACAACTCGCCGAGCCGCCCGTCGCCACTGTCCGCGACCCTACACATTTCTCTGTAAGTGCATATGCATGTACATAGTTCGCTGAACTTGAAGGCTATTATTTTTTATTATATAAACAGAAAGGAAAAAATAGCTTTAAAAAGAAGGGACTGTAGCTGTGAACAATTACTTATATATGGACATTCTATTGTTTGCTGAAAATATTGACTTTCGTGCACACCGCAAAAAGGGTATTTAAGATTTCTTTTGTAAATTATTTATTACTTAAAATATAAAGTTCGACCAAAGGATGGAAAACTCAATTAAAATTAACTTTTCTTACAAATCCTCTTAAAAATCAACCAATTAAAAAAAAAAAAAAAAATTCAGCCAGCAGTCAATAAAACGACCATCCTCCCCGAATATCCTGCTTTCCCACAAATCTCCAAAACTTCCACAATACCCAAAACAGCGCTCCCACTCGCGTTGCGCGGGGGCAAAAAGAAAAAAAAAAAAGACCTGCCGCCGTCAGCTGGGCAGTTTTCGCGTGACGACTTCCGTCACCGTCGACGTCCCCGGGAAGAGAGCCGCCTCGATATATCTCCTACTCCCGGGGCCCTCATTACTATTGCATGGGATGTAGCGAGGGAGAGAGCGAGGTGGAGGGTTGCGAGTCGCCGTCATCCCGCGAAGCCCCGCGCGAGCGCGGGAAAGAAACACGCCCGCGTAATAACACGCATTTCGTTTAGCGGCCGAGAGAGAGAGTGAGCCGTTTTGCGCTTCGATTTTCCCGAATTAATTTTTTTGCTTTTTTGGCCTTTCTCGCGGGGACAGGGAAAGGCGGCGAGTTGAGTTATTGTGAACCTGCCAGTGGAGAACACGGATTAGTCGGGTTTTTTTTTTTTTGAGAGTTGTAGGAAATGACGAGGTGTCGTCGAATAAATTGACTTGGTACTGCTACAAAATAAAATCGATAAAATGCTTGCTGTACACGGAAATGCTGCACTTTTTCGCTGGAATTTTTTTCTTTTCCAGCATGAATTAGATTTGAATTAATTATAAAACAGAAAAAAGTTACAGTGAGAACTTTACGTCCATAGAGAATATTTATTCCTCAACTTTTCCTGTACAGATTACAATATTTATCAAATTTATTATTGAATTTCCAGTGCATTTCTGTCTCGTTCAATTAAAAAAAAAAGCTCCCATTGCGGAAACGCCCGCTCATTTACACGAACGTAAAACAAAAACCGCAACCAGCAGGAAAATTTAATCGAACGACAATAATTCCCGTCCCTAATCCTCAAAGCCCCTTCTCCTCCCCTGCCGAAATCCCTCAGCGCTCAAAAACTCCTCCCAAAGAAAGTCAGTCAGCTCTTAAAAATCGAGCAAAAGAAAGGCGGCCCCGACGCGGAGGCTTCTCCGATAGAAGAAGAAAGCCACCACCGGCGCCTCTCTCGCCAGGCCAACAAAGGCGGCCGGCCGGCCGGCAGGGCGAGGGGGTTAATCCCCCGACTCCTCTAACAGGCTCCGACGCGGTCGTCGCTGGATAATTGGCCCCTGCGCCTCTCTCTCGTCTAGCCTTCTCTCACCGCCGCCGACGACGACTCGGCCCGGAGGGATTTCTAGGAGTTTTCGGGGCCGCGGCTCTCTCGCTCTCTCGTAATGTCCCGGCTAAACCCCCCCGGGCGCAGCGCGCGATCCAATAAACGCGAGAGAGGAGAGAGAGCACCTGAGCACGTGGCCCTCTTCGGCTTTATTGAGGATCTCGTGCCACCCCGGAGCTGGACGAGTTTATGCGACCTGCTGTTGGGTTCGTTTATTCGCGAGAGAAGGTGGATTTTTTGGGGGAAAAAAGGGCTGGCATCTTGAGTTCGTTTTTATTTATTTCCTTTATAACAGTTGGGCTGTATAACTCAAGTTGATAGATTGTTCAAGACTTTATCTTTAACTGGTAATTTTTATTTAACTTCAAAATTTCTACAACTCCTTCCTCTTCGTATTCACTTATCCCCAGAAAAAAGCGCCGAGTTCCCCTCCCATCCGAAAGCAGGCCAAGCCAAAAAGCCTCTCTCTCTCTCTTCCCGCTCGAAAAAAAATGATAACTCGGCGCAGGACGCAAAGAAGAAGGATCTAACGAAGGCGCAGGTCGTGAAGGCCGTCGGGGAAGGTCGTCGCGGCGCGATGGGTCCTGTGATCTTCCCGCCGCGCTGCTCGCGAGAGGAGTCACGGGGGTCACTGAGGAGGGGGGGATGTGTGCTTAGCGGCGGCGCTTCGCGATCATTAGCGGGATCGCGGCCAATTAAGCGCGCGCGGAGATCGGATTAATCGGGGCCTAACGATCTGGACGCGCGTTAGCGCCGGATTTCGGGGCCCTAATGGGGTTGTAAAGTTATATATCCCGAGTGGGGGGCCTCTTGGTAGAGCTAACAAATACCTGGTACGAGAGGAAGTCGTTGGGTGGGTTGGGATTTTATACTTGGAAGACAATGCGTTGGACAATGTTGGCTTTTTGTATAGAGTGTCGGATAGTGTGACGTTATATTGGCGTCTCGTTTAACAATTTTCTTTTGACTCTCTCATCAAAAGTGAGAGATGGTCTGACTCAATTGTTTTTTAGTTTATACGTACAAAACAATTTTTCTGATAAGGTATAATAAATTAACAAAACCGTTTATATGGCTTACACATGTCTCTGGAGTCGTATATATAGATAAGCGAAGAGGCTTCGTCAATCACGCGCCTTCTTGTTGATTATTTATTTCCCTTTTGCATTTTGGGCCATTAGAAAGTGTTGTCGAAGAGGTTACGTCACATCGAAGTTTAACCAAATCTTCAGAATAGCGGAACCGGCTAGATATTCTGTCGCCTTCGGAACAAGTATAGAAACAGCAGCGCAACTCCTAACAGAAATTGGTAATAAAATATCCTTTTTAACCATTATTTATCAAAATATATTTATTGACAAACAATTATAGTACCTCCCTAAAAAATGAGAGCCAGCTCGGAAAAGAAAAAAAAACAATCGAAGGCGCGCAGCCGGAACGGAGACTCGGAAAAAGGCGCCATTCACGTACACAGGGTTAAGAGCTCTCTCCCGATCCTAATCCACATCTCGAGCGCTTTCCTGCACTCGGCATTTCTCACGGGTCATCATGCCCGTAGAGTCCGAGCGGCGTCGCATCGGTCACGGCCCCTTACACTTCTCCGGGCGCAATGCACCTTGCGCTCGGCGCCACCTTCCGTTTCCGAACCTCGCCTTCCCCCCCGTGTGTCCCTCGCCCTGTGTGTGAGAGAGAAAGAGAGAGAGAGAGAGTTCATTAGTCAGGCGGGCGTTAAGTGAGCCGTAAGGCGCGATGACTCTGCATCGATGATTTTGCGAAATCAAGCCCGATTTTACGCCGTTAATTGAGCACTTAAAAGTCTATTAATTATACACGCGAGAGCGGATACAGAAATTATAGATCGCAGCTCCGCGGTGCTCCGGAGCACCTCGCGTGGAGCCGGGCTTTTTGTCGAGAGAGAGAGAGAGAGAGAGATACAGAGGTACGCGGTGTTTTTTTTTTTTTTTTTATTTTCAGGGATTCGGCGCAAATTGCTTTCGAAAGCTGTGCCAAATGGGCCCGAGCGCACACCTGGATTTGGGAATGCTTATGCGCGATTTTTTTGTAACCCTGCTCCCCGTGGCCTTTGGTACGTAATAACAGTTCGCGACTTTATAAACGAATTTTCATTCCGGCCTTTAAACGCGAAGAGAAAGCATTCGTCTAAGTAAAACCCTCTGTCGGCGCACTGCAAAAACGCTCCTCCGCTATCAGTTATCGAGAGAGCAGGCAGCCCCGGCATTCCCCTCGTAGAGCTGCTCCCTCGAATTCATTACCGAGCCTCTCTCTCTCTCTCTCTCTCCTCCGGCGACAGAGTCTCGCGCTCATCTCCGCCGGGCCGGCAGCAGCGCACGACAGCGCTCTCTCGCACCCGGCGCTCTCCCGTGGGGGCGGAGCGGAGACAGATGGGCGTTCGGCCGGGGCTCCTTTGAAGGCTGCCGCGCGCGGCGCCAGCGTCTAACCCGGCGCGCGCGCGAGCAAATCTCTCTCTCTCTCTCTCTCTCTCAAGGCCCACCGAAAAGTCCCAGGAATTTCCCGCGGGCCAAGGAGTCCCCCGATGTACTGGGGGTCGCTGGATGGTCGACCTCTCGCGAGAAGCTTCCGAGCGGGTGGCGGGGCACTCTCGATTGAAATTCGGAAATTCGATTGTTCGAGGTTTACGGAAGGGATTAAAACTTGTCTGAAACGCAATCCCTCATCTTTACGGCAAACAATGTTTCTTTTAACTAACAAAAAAAAAATTAAAAACAGTGTTACGCCCGCGGTACTCCGCGCATAAATAACGAATCAGTCTACACTTTTCCTCAAAAGCCAACGAAAAAAAAAAAAAAACTCTCCGCCAATATCTCCTCGTCATCGATGTATCGAGCGGGGCGGGGAGGGGAGGGCGGGGGGAGGCAAAAAGAAGCGAAGAAACTATAGGCCCCGCGGGGAGGAAAAAAGTTTCCTCCTTCGAGTTTTCTTATGCACGCATTTACATACCTGTATAAATTGACGGCGGCGACATTGAATTACGCTGTTATAACGATACATCGCGTGCGGCGGATATACAAGACGAAAAGCCAGACGGAGAAGAGATTCGCGCGCGAACGCCTTCTTTTCCTTTTCTTTTTCTTTTTTCTTTCCTTTTTTTTTTTCTTTCTGCGCGCCGGCCGCTCGCGTGATTCCGACGAGAAAAGGAGGAACGAGACGTCTTGGGGGATAATGGCACGTTTATGGGGGCTAAGTTTTGCATTGTCTTGTTTAGGCGATGATTCGGGGGAGGGGAGACGGTTTTTTGTCTAGGATTCTTGGGGAGACCAGTCATTCGTGATGTTGTGATGGCATTGGCATTTCTTATAACGTCCTAATGGTAACGAGGTAAGCCGCTTATTGCGACGCAAAATTTACAAGCTTTTAAGAAATAATAATGTTACGGTTTACGGTCCTGCGTCAAGATTAACCTTACAGTTTTGATAGTTTAAAGGTGTGCGAAAATGATATTATGTTTATACAATAACGTGGAAGGGAGAACGAAATTTTTCTCTAAAAATCTTCCTGCGGTTGCTAAGGTAAGAAAAAAAATAGGGATTTGCAGCCCAATAATTTCTCATCGAAGGCCATCAAAGTATCGAAGGGCTATCGATCGTCAGGTTCGATGGGCGTTCCGTTTCAGTTCACAAATCACTCATCCTCCATCTCTCTGTTTTCTATTACTAATTTTCGTCCGCTCAGACGCGAAATCTTCTCGCTTCGTTTTTACCAGGAAAAGGAAATAGCCAGCCAGCCGGGTTCTCCGAGGGCAATTTTTATGCCAAAGAATCATCCGAGGAAGAAACCTGAATACTATACATTTTAGCCCTTTTCGAAAAGCAGACTGGTTATATAACCTTTTTTGACTGAAAAGTTTGTGACTTGAAATTTAAGGAAAAAAAAACTTCCTGGTCCTGAAAATGAATTTCAAGTGCTTTTTCAAAATCGTTCGTTGGTTAACTATACGTGTAAACAGCCATTAACGAAAATAGTACTTATAAGCTTGAATTTATATTATCAAATAAATGAAGAGGTTCCAAATATAAACTTTAATGATACAAATTCTTACACGATTAGTATTCTCAGCTTAAACTCGTCTTAAAACATCGAAATTAGCCACTTTAGTGTCGAAACGTAAAAGTACGATCGTCTTGGGGGATCCTGCCTTTATTTCCATTTCCTATCACGTTAACCGCTACTTATGACATAATGCCATTAACTTAATTATTCGAAGCCGTAGAAACGCGAGCCGAGCTCCCACAACTTATCTTTATGTTTCTATTTACATTTCTAGAAGTTCGGGGTGAAAAAAGGCGAAATCGTTCTGCTACAATCAGTTGTAATTGTTATTGACAAGTGTAATTGCCTGCCTTAACTAGTCCTACTTAAACTCCCGGGATAGTAAAATTTATGGCATCCATATCTGCGATTTTTCGAAAGCAGATAATATAGGCACTGGAATTCGCTGTTTAGTTGTATTCTTTTTTTTCGAAATCTTTAGCTAAATTTTGAAGTATAGTCTTCTTATTAAATGTCGTCATTATAGCCGACAGCCTATAATAATAATTTCCATATAGTAAACGCTTCTGTTCCTCATTGTCATAATTTTTTACGCTCAGGCAGTCTATTATCATACATTAAATATGCCCCTTGCATATATTATACTTTTAAAATTCCGTTGTTCCTTGTATACTTTGAAGCTGAAAAATATTAATTAAGCTCGACAAATTATTCAACCGGAAAAATAATTATATTATTAATTTTAAATTACATTTAAAAATTAACTTTCTACAAGCTTTTTAAAAAATCTATCAAACTAAATTGTTACGATATCATAAGCAATTTATTGCAGCGAGAATCGGTGTTAAATCAGTCCCGTAAATATTTTTACTCGGATTCCTGCCTGTAAACCAGACTAAAATACGAGCGAATAATCCGGCGCCGAAGCATAAACCAGAAAAATTGGAGAAACGGCGTAAAGCGAAAAAGGCATCGTTGTCGCGTGCCGAGGCGTATCCAAATCCCTCTTATAAACCATCCTCGGCGTCGGGCACTAAACTGCGGAGCCATCGCGAGCCGCGATAAAAGCCATTCAATAAACCAAAAGAGCAAGAGCCCGTGCAGTCGGTCTAACGAGGCGCGTCGATGCCGCGAGATTAGGAGCGGCGCTCGAATGGCTTTAGCACCCAATAAAAGCG
This sequence comes from Ormyrus pomaceus, assembly GCA_900474385.1. Taxonomy (NCBI): domain Eukaryota; kingdom Metazoa; phylum Arthropoda; class Insecta; order Hymenoptera; family Ormyridae; genus Ormyrus; species Ormyrus pomaceus. The sequence goes on from UCOM01000105.1 coordinate 114,493, forward strand.
CGCGCAAATGTACTCCCGAACCAAAAAAAAGAGAGAGAGAGAGAGAGAAAAAAAAGAGCAGCAGACCGCCAGGAGGGATAGAAAAGGAGGAGCAGCCGGACCTTCGCTGCTCGTTTGTGAAACAAGTCGGCGAAAACAAAGAGCCGACCGCCGGAATATTTAAAGAGTCGGGCTTATAATTACTTCCGACGATCCGCCGGCTATATAAATCCGAGTTCGAGCGGAGGAGCCGCAGCTCTTTTTCCCCCTTTTTAGGGCATTTTTTTTTTGTTTTTTTCATCCTTTTTAGGTCGACTTTTCGGAGCGGAGACGTACAATGGTTCCACGAATAAAAACATCATCCGGGAGGGAGGAACGGAGGAGAAATTATTTGATCGTTTTGAGAAAAGTATAAGGCGCGCGGGTGTGTGGGGGGCGATATATCGCTGAGAAATTGGTATGGAATATTGATTTTTTGCCGCGCGGCCCCGACGCTCGGACGTCGGGACGGAGAACTGAAGACATAATTAAGCCGCGATTTCTCATTATGATCGAGAGATATATTACGCAACTCGGGGCTGATTTTGCTCTTCTTTTTGCGTTGCGAGATTTATGGGCCTTATTAAAAAATGCGTGAAAATTATATTGCAAATAAAGTCGAGCTACTGCCATTAAGAGTCGTAAAATCTAATAGAAGATACTGTTAATTGAGAAATTAAAATACACTTTAGATACCTTTGAATATCTTACCAAAACATTTAAGTAACGAATTGGAGACGATTTAATTTAAGAATCCCTTTGTATTCGATCCATTTTTATACATTAGATATTTTCTTAAGGAATATATCGTTTGTCGCTTAATCGACCGTAAAATAAAATCTATCTCACCGAAAAACGAAATCGTAAATATACGCAGCAGAGACCCACCGCTAACTTTCCTCCAAATAAAGCAATTAAGCCTCTTGCATCACACGGAGAGCAGCGCCCAGCAATAAATAACTCCTACCGGTGAAACCGATCCCCCGAGAGCCGGGAAAAGCCGCTCCAGAAAACCCCGGAAAAATATCGTTTTTAAAAATCCGGCGTCGTCGGTCCGCAGACACTAAATCACCGTCGAGGCGCAGCGGATGAAAAATAACCCCTTCGAGAGATAAGGGCCCCGGCGAAGGGGTCATCCCATTTTCACGCTCGCGCGGACCCCTTTCGGAGGACCGCTCTCGGGCGCCAGGCGCCGAGGCCTCACGCCTCCTTTCTGGATCTCTCTCTCTCTCCTCTCGTGAGCTCCGTTCGTCACAGCGTGTGAATTATGAGCCGAGAGTCGGAAGAGATTACTCTTGTTTTATCTCGCAGCGGCGGCCGCTTTTGCCGCTGTTTCGGGGGGGCTTCGAGTGGGACTCGTGTACTTTGTCTCGTAATGCTGGATAATTGGGGCTCTTTCGCCTTTTTTTTAGGATAGGTCGATGTCTTTATTACGTTTTTTTTTTTCGAGTGCTGCTCGAATGTCATTTGATTTTAGTGAGGTGCGTTTTTTAAGCAATCGAAATTTGTACTTTTAAGTAAAATTTGGTTACTACGTATGAATCTGTACTTTTAAGATTGTTGAAACGTAGCCCATACTTTAACTTTATTATTGTTTAAATGTGTCTAACTTTTTAATAATGATATTCTTTCAATAGTAGTAATTTAGAATAGAAAAAAAATGGTGTGTACTTTAATTTCAAATAATTCAGGAGCAAATATAGTCTTACAAAAAATGATTATTTAACTAAAAATATAGCTAACATTGTAATTTACTTTCAGAACACTATGCTCCCCTTTCATTAATCTAAAAAAAAAAAGAAAAAAAAACATTTACAAAGAAGCTTTATATACACGCGAAATATTACGCAAATACACATTTAAACCATATTACCGTGAAAGTGTACTTAATGCGATACTCATCTCAGGCGATCTTTTCTCATTTCTCGCAAGTCACCGAAGAATAATTTATAACCTAGAAGGATCAGCTAAACGACCTGTCCGAGTTAACCAAACTTCGAGCTAATTTCATTTAGCGCCTGGCCTCGCCGTCCCTTAAGTACTCCGAGCCCGGAATGATTTACAATGGTATAGATTTCACCCCTTTCCATGTATCCATTTCCGCTTTTGCAATCTTTACCTACCCGAGTTCACTGATATACCTGAGTACCCTTTCTATATACTCCTTGGAAACTTTAATTTTCTGCTTCATTTTTTAACCTAATTTAATTTAAGTATCATTTATTGTACTGTAAAATTCAGAATAATAATTTTTAAGAATTTTTTATTATCTGCAGATTGACAGTATAAATTTCCTGGGAACTTCAGTCCTTCACGGATTATTAAGTGTAATAGACCCGTGAAGCACTGATCTCTAAAATAATTAGTTTTAATTGTAAATCAGTTTAAAACTTTGTATCGACCAAATATTACAATGTGCCACAGAAAGCATACCAACAAACAGTAAAGACGCAATTAAAAACTCCATTGATCCGCTCGGTCGCCTTCCAATTCTCAATAAAGTCACTTTAAAACAGGCATGATTTACCGCCACAATAAAATCCGTAAAATCACCATCAAATCCCCGGCAACAAAGTCCCGAGTTACAAGAATCCCCCGGCATCTTGACACATTAAGCCTCCCGCCCACCGTCCTAAACTTTCCGTATTTCACGAAAATTACACATCAATATCGCCGCCCTCCCCGACACAACACAATCCCCGCACACATCCCGAGCCGCCTCGGCGGCTTCTTTCTCCTCGACCTCTCATTTCGGGCCTGGAAGGAGAGAGAGAGAGAGAGAGAGCAAAAAAAAGGCGCGCGCGCGATCGTTTCTTTCGCCACGGCACTGAAAGTAATTCGATGGCCTCGTTAATGTCCGCTTTTATTGATTTGGGTCGCGCGTAAATCCAGCCGCGCGCGGCAGATTTTTCGGTGAGCCGAGAGAGCCGAAGGAGTCTTGTAATTAGCCGCGCGCGCGCTGAGCGTTTTGTATAATCTTGATGAACTGTAAACACGACGGCGGAGGTGTTAATGGACACGGCGATAGCGAGGAGATTCATGTAAATTAGGAGAGAGAGAGAGAGGCCTTTTTTCAGGTGTTTACCCGCAGGATGATGGCTTTTCATTCACGGTAGAACGGACTGCTGACTGGTGAATGGACTGCGAAGGAGTAATTAGGGAGAGGAGTTGTATGCTAATGCTGTTATAGATCGTCAAACAAACTTTATTGAGCCTTCGTTAAGGCTAAATTTACTCCTTCGCTTTTCATCTGATTCTGAGGTAATTTATTACGCGATCGATTAACTTGCTAATCATTCTTGTTACTGCTATATTTTAACATTATTTAACGAGTGCTTTACTTATTTTTAATTAATTAATGCAACTTTTGTACATTTTCAGTTGGGACATTTTAGTTGTTACGAAATTGAAAATAAATATTTTTAAACGTCGATCATAAAATTGAATACTTCAAATACTTTACACAATTTATTTAAAAAACAGCCCGAGCGAAACAAAACGTTGTCAGTAACAGCCTTCAAACTCTTTCCTCAAAACCATCTCAAAATCCATCCGACAATCCAGCCCGCTTATTAATCTCCCTAACAAGCGTCCCTCGTACTCCGCAAAAATTTCCACGCGCATCCTCTCTCTCTCGCTTCACAAAGCTGCCAACCAGCTCAAAAGAAAAGAAAAACCTGCACCGACGACTCTCGGCAGCAGGACTTTTTTCTCCCCTCCGGGGAATGGCAAAAAGAGCGCTGCAGCGGCAGCGGCTCTCCTCCGGCCGGTGGCGCGTCACGCGAGACAGTGAGAGAGAGGGACGTCGGGCCTTATTTGCGTTTTTCGTGAAGCGATTAATTGCCCGGCGATTTTATCGGCGCGGGGAGCTGCCCTCGGGACCCTAATGGCGGACGCGAAATCAAAAGGACCCAGCCAGCGGAGCTCGGCGCGCCGCCATCATTACCCGGCATGACAAAGCCCCGACGATGTGCCTTCTCCCGAGTCACCGTCTCTCTTTTTTTGCCTTTGTGGAGGCCGCCTATTCTTACACCTACTTTTCACACGCTCGCCTCTCCTCGAGTCGACATGGCGCGACTTTCTTTGGGACTCCGAGGTGGGATGATTTCGTCATCGATCGATCGGGAGAGTGATTGGACGCGCCGACTCCATTGTGAGAGCTGATGGGTTGGACGGAGATAACGGCTCTGGGGAGCTGATATTGCGGGTTACTGCCCTCGAGGAGGATTCGATCTATATATGCGTATATATGTTGCATATGCGGGATTGAGTGATGAAATCTTTTATTAAAACTGGACCGTTCCCGAGAAGTGTTTTTTTTTCAATCTTTATTGAATCGAGGCGATAAATCGTAAAGCATTCGTGCTATGATCTTTTGAAGGGTTAAACCAAAACTTGTGGGATTTAATGTATCCTTCAACTATACCTATTTAAGTGCGTAAACACTGAAGTGATCTCATTTACTCTAAATTAGCGTTTTTCTACTTCAATCTCCGCCTGCCTCGAAACTCGAGATAAATCTTTCTCAATTCCCGTTCTTTACATTTCAGATGACTTCTCAAAGCAAACTCTCACTCTCTCTCTCCTCGCGAGGCATTGACTCCGTCGAAATCAAGTCCAGTTCCAAGCTCGAAACCGTACGTCCGCATCCTCTGGTAATGATCCTCGCGGCAGCTCGTCGCCGCCGCCATCGGCGCGTTTTGTTTTTTCAGCCGAAAGTATATAGTCCGTAGTCATCGGGAATCAAAGCGCATTAAGCGCGCGGCTCACAAAGGTGAAGGAGGAGGAGGAGGAGGAGGAGGGAGGGAGGGAGGAGGAGAAAGAGTGAAAGACCGGAAAAGAAAAAAAGCCGTGGCGCCTCCGAGTTCCCATGTCGCCCGGCGCGCGAGAGAGAGCAGGTAGAGGAGAGGCAGGCGGATCAATTAGGCAAGCGACGTAAGTGTACGAGTTTTTTTCGAGACTCACGTGGCGGGTTCTTCTGCCGCTTCTTCTTCCTCTTCTTGTTCTTCTTCTTCTTCTTCGCCGACGCCGCGGCTCTCTCTCTCTATCTCGACGCTTTCCCGGCCAAAGTCAATGAATCGGATGAGAGCTCTCTTGCTTCATTCACTAATCGCTTCAGAAGGTGAGCTGGGTTTTTTTAGGGAGTAGCAGAAGAGATTTTGCTTAGATCGTTGTGCGTTAATGTTGGGAAACTATACGTTCAGGACTGTTTTTTATTGCATTGATCCTTCATAGACAATTGAACGTAAATTAATTTAGTAGTTTATGGAGAATTGCGTTAAAAAAATTTTATTTTTTATGGCGCTTAATAAAGTACTTTGAAGAAGATAGTGAATAATCTGACCAAACATTGCAAGGAGAGGTACACTCAAGCCCCAAATGAAGCAAAAGGACATTTTTTTATAATCTCACAATTTCCTGAGAGTTTTTACCGGGATATTCATTTTGTCAATTATATAAATTATTTAAAAAATAAATTTTATTTTTAGTTAACAATGCCACAAAAAGCTATGAATGCAAAATTAATGCATTAAAGGAAAAAAATAATAGCCATCAGTTTAATTAAAAATGTTTAATTTAAAATTCAAACTAAGGAATATTTAAATAACTATATGTTACAGGAAAGCGCGAATCGGAAAATTAAAACAGAAACTAGATAAACGCCGCGGTTAATTATTATAAACACCCAATTTAACTTCAAATTAAAAACCGACGCCTCGCAGATCCTTGAATGACGATCGCTTCTCACGATTAATTTTTATCACCTGATTAACGCAAATCTAAGCTCCTTTGCACAATTTTCTTACTCTCTAACTGTTCCTTTGATCCGGCAAATTTCGTTGTATTTAAATGATCATCAATCGATTCGCTGCGAACTCGACAGTTAGGAAAACTGCTTTATTATTGCACTGCCGCATTGTCTATTTCTTAATTTCTCAATTTCATTCTTTTATAATAAAAGGTGTAACCACTGGTCTTTCGCTGCGATTTACTATTGTAATGACAGTCGGTAATTAACTGCTGTTATAATGTGCCCTCATCATAAGCTAGTAAATTAGAACAGAGTAATTAATTACGGCGATTGTAGCTTTAATTTATCAATTAAATACAGTTATTCTTGAATCACTGCACATAGGACAACAATACTATGTTACTTCCTATGCAGAGAAAGCTTTGTATTTGGTTAATTTATGGTTGAGAAGTATATTGCGGGACATACGCGATCTCGAAATTTTCCATTTATATAGTAATAAGTAAGCTGGACTAAAATTTCATAACTTTACAGTTTCTAATGTTATCAAAAATGAATTGGCGCCTCTTCAAACAATCGAAGCCCCAAAGTCTCCCCGGCGAGCAAAACGAAAAAGCCAACGAAAATCCGCCCCACCCCTCCTCCAATTAAGCAGGCAATTAACCTCGGGAACAGATAACGTTCTCACCCGCTAAAAGTCATGAACGAGAGAGAGAGCTCGTCGGCTCATCAGATGGTCGCGCGCGCGCGCGCGCTCTTTGTGTCTTATCGCGTGCGCGCGGAATTAAACGGCGCACTCAGCGCTCGCATTGTGCCGCCGCCGCCGCCGCCGCCGCTCTCGTCATTACACCCTTTGGCGGCGCGGCGAGCGCGCGAACAAGTTGCCCGTAATAATTCGCCGATCGCTCTCTCTCTCTCTCTCTCCGCGGAGGCGCATCGCCACATCGCATGCCGCAAATTGGCTCAAATATTTACGCAATTGCCGTTGGATGATAACCGCATTACGTGATTATGTGCGCGCTCGTTACGCGCCCGTTGCACACCCCATTGCCCCCCCGCCGCCGCTCTTCCGCCCCCGCTCGCAATCGGGGTTATTAAGCGAGGAGAGCGCCGAGCTTTGTTGCCGCACTGGAGCATCGATGTCCGGCCGCTTCCGTTTCTCTCTCTCTCTCTCTCTCTCTCTCTCTCTTTTTTATTGTCGCCGCTTGCGTACGTAGGTATGCGAATTCCTTTTTTTCGGCCTTGGCCGAGCGGGTTCGCGAGCGAGCGCTCTTTTTTTTTTTCCTTTTTTCCAGAGTTTTTCCGCCGCCGCGGTCGGTGGAATCTGTGTCGCAAGCGAGCGGATGAAAGGGGAGAACGGCGGACGGTGGAATTTGAGTATTTTTTATTTTTCCGATTTTTCCGCGCGTCGTTGTTCCGTTGTAAATGCAGGGATTTTTTGTTAATTATTTCGAACCAAAAGCGATGCTTGTACACTGCAATGCTTATACTCGTCGTCGAACGAAAGCGAATGTTAACTCAAGTTATAAAGTATCGGCAAAACTAAATCATCTGACAAAAATCTTCATTTCGCAATCCGTGTGTGAAAAAAATTCATAAGAAACATTCCTCGCAAGAAATGAGTATCCGAGAAGTGAAAAACCATGACTTTTAAAGACTTTTAAAACATAGTTTAAGCCCAAAAAGGCCGACGAGGGGGGAAAAAAATAATGTCGGGCGAACGAGTTTCCATAGTTTTTAGGAATCATAATTCAATGAGAGGCAGTTTGAAAAGTGTTTTTTTTGCTAAAGTATTAACATTAAATACCGTAAGCATAATCGTCAAGTTAATCATACGTTCGGCGCCGGTCCACCGTGAACCGTTTTAGTACGCTTTCGTATACACGTACTTATATTCGTACCTACACGCTAAAGCTTACCAAGGATTTTATGGTTCCGTAAACGGTTTGCTTTTCAAAAACTTGTAATTTCGCAAATTCGCTCGGCCGAAAAAACGTCCCGTATATATTCCCTTTTTCCCCGCGCGAATTTCCTCGGGTTCCCATTCGGACGCTTTCCTCGAAGCGCCGGCGAAAACGCGCGAAATCCATAAAAAAAAAAAAAAAGCAAAAGGCGTCGATGCTTATCGAGCGGCGTTCGCGTATCAAAGAGGCATCTCGGGAAACGTTTTTCCAGCGAGGTGTATATAAGCGACGCGCAGTTTGCGCGGCCGAAGGACGCCGCTGGTAATTTCGAGGAAATTTTCTGCGCGAAAACGAGGCAGGCTCGCGACGGGTGTTGTCGAGTTACGGTTGAACATTATTGGGGGAAAGGTGCGAAACGGGGTTCCGAATTCAGGCGTCCTTCCCGAGGATTATCACGATTGGAAAGTAGGTTTTTAGATCGCGCAGTTTGGAAAAGTGTGTTTAGAGCTTTCAGGAAGCGCGCAACATTAGGCTTCGACGTATTTTTCTGTTTTTTAAGGATCGGAACTTTACAATTTCTTAAAAGTCACACTTCGCGTTACAAAAATAGGTTTAGCAACAGAGTTGCGAATTGATGTGAAATGTCTATTAGAATCATTTTATAGTTAAAACTCACTGCACTATTCCTTCAAAATATCATTATTTTAAAAGTCTTCCGAGCTACTAATAAACTAAAAAACAGAATTATGAAAACTGCGTAACTCTAGACTCCCAGTACACACTGCGAAGCGTTGAACTAACCCAACGATTGCAGTTTTCCCCCGCCTAAATTGATTTTTTCTCCGTCCCCCATCGCCAAGACCACACCTCCCAATCAGCCTGCAAAATCTCCCCGCCGGCCGCAACATCCACTTCTTATGACACCACAAAACTCAAAGCACATATCCTCCGTCCATCTTCCCTCATTTCCCGGGGCAGGCAACAACCCCGGTCACGCATCTCGGTGAAAAGAAAAAAAGAAAAAAAAAAGCGCGCGCATCTCCTCTCTCGGCATTGCGCAACCGGGAGGCTCGACGCCTCGAAGAGACAGAGCGGCGTTACGTGCGGTTTCCCTCGAAATTGCCCCGACGGAGCTCGGGCAGCAGCAGCAGCACGTGCGGAAAGCACGGGCTCTCTCTTTCTCTCTCTCTCTCTCGTTTTACGAGGCGACTTTTCCGCGAATTCTCAAAATTGCGCGGTGAACGTACGCAGGCGTGTATGGACAAAACTCGCGCGCGCGGCCGAGCGATGTGAAAGGAATAATAATTGGCGAGCTCCTGAGCGAGAGAGAGAGAGAGAGAGAAAGAAGTGCAGTAAGGGACAAGCCGAATGGTTCCTGGAAAATTTTAACGACCGCCGCTGTGGTACACCGGCCTGCGAGGCGATCGTTACTCTATATGCGCGCACTTGCGGGGCTGCGCGCGTGTATGTGTGTGTGTGTGCGCGCGCGGGTGCTTGTGGGGAGAGCAAAAAGCACAGACGCGCTTTTAAACTTTTTTCCGGGCTTGACGTAGGTTCGTGTGAGCCGTTCCGCAAATTTTTGCTTTTCGTGCGAGGAGCCCTAAATGTAATTCTGTGTGTTTCAAGCTGATTCAAGGTGGGTTAAGAGGCGGCTGGAATTTTGGTCATTTTTTTAAGTAGTTTAGTCAATGCCTAGGGTAAAACTGAACAGACACCGAAAGACTATTAAATATCAATAAGAGGATTGAGAATTATAATATGTAATTAGAATCGTATGAGTCAACTGTATGACAACAAATAAAAGTTAAAAAAACTTTGCTATTTCGAATGTTTACGTAAATCGCAATTATGTTTACTGTTTACAAAAAATATAATGAAAAATGGAAACGATATTTTATTCATTTTTCAGTAGTTTTTATTGTTTCATTGTAAACTTACTCAAATGGAGTTACGCAGTAATTAAATGAAAAAATCTTACGTTCTATTATATCATATAGTAAGTTTTTTTGTCTCTTTTTGCGTAAATATAAAAAATACGCGTGTTTCGTAATAAACAACACATGAAATCGCAAGAAATGCAATAAAAATACAATGTATATATATTTTTCTTGCATTTCCTTAAAAAAATTCATCTTGCACATAGATTCTCATTACTGCACCTTCTTCCAATTCCCGCAGCGAAATAAGAAAAGAGCCACGAACATAAATACGTTGCGAGTCTAATTTTCTCCGCCGAATACAATAAATTCATTAATCTCGCAGACACCGCAAAGTACACAGAGGTACTCCGGGCTCCGGCATTCCGGCAAAAAAATCATTTTACTCTCTCAAAAAAAAAGAAAAAAAATAACACCAAGAGTCCGAACGGCGGCCGCACGCATTTCGCCATCGTGTTCCAAGGACCGATTTACGAATTACGGAACAAAACGGTGTGCGCGCGGCGGCGGCGGCGGCCGCTCCGCAGCGCACCTGACGCCGCACACACGATTTTACGGCCTCTATGGGCGAGCTCCACTTTATTATGTAACGCGACGGCGGCGGCGGCGGGATTATTGGCAATAAAAGAAAAATCCGCGGCAGGAAAATTCGCGGCTCGAATGTCCCTGCCGCGGTTTCTTCGGCTGATAATTACGGGCTTTTATTATCTCTTTCGGGGTCCGCTCGCTCGCGCGCGCCTTTTTTCTTTACGGTTTTTCGGGGAATCGCTGTTACTTGAGCGCGCGGCGCGAGGCCTCCAGGCTAATATGCAAAGAGTGTGTACTTTAAAATTTAGATGCGACCCGTACTAGGAACGTTTCGACGATTGGTAAACTTTACTGCCCCTATAAAATTTGTCTCTACACCGCGAGAGAAAGCTGTGCGGAAGGCTGAGCTAAAGAAAATCCGAGATGCAGCCGTGTGATTTTTCTTTTTGTTTTTTCGAGAGAGAGGATTGATGGTCGAAAGTTTTAGTGGCTTTGTATTGTAATGAGAAATTATTCACAGAGTTCGATGAAGTATTATACATGCGGCGAGGCTTTCGAGTTCGTAAACTCAAGCGAATTTGAAAATCTGAATTTCGAATTTTATAATTAATTAAAATCATCATTGAAATGCAAGTCTGTTTAAAACTCTAAGCCTTTTAAAATACTTCGACGGCTTCTATTTTTCTATTTGAAAAAATTAGTTTTACAGTTAAACGTGTAACAGAAGATTTTTGCTTTCTAAAAAAAAGAACGCCAACAAAACGACAACTGTTCCACCATTCTCCAACATCCCATTCCATCGGCAATTTAAATAATTCCGCATACCAACCACCTCTAAAACACGCCATTACCCAACATTACCACCTGGACGATCCCGGCTGAAAAAAAACCACCGACACAACATCCATCGCGCTCCGCCCGCAAAAAGTGCCCACACCCCGCGCAAAAAGCCCAAGCACACGATCGTAATCTCCTCGAACAAGCAAATCGCACGCTTCGATAGCGAAGTTACCGCGCGCTCGCCGATCCACGATTGCATCTCTCTCTCTCTCTCTCTCGGCTCTGGGGAATTTGGGTCAGCGTGGCAGGAGAACGAGAGAGAGAGAGAGAGAGAGCACAAGGAGCTTAGCCGCCGCTAAGCGTAATGAATTAAAATTGCACGGCCGGCCGCCGAGGCGACGACGCCGAGGGTTCGCCTCAAACACCGGAATTATTGTAATTACAACAATTTATTGTTCCCGAGAGCGGCCGCACTTGGGAGATGCGGGAGCGCTGCTTCGGAGGAGGTTCAGAGGCGATTGGGCGAGGGACTGCTGGCGACATCTCGGTGTGGAGGGGAGAAACAGGTGGGGGTGCGAGTGGTGGGGAGTTACTCGGTGGGTAAGAACTTTCGGGATCGATTGATGGTATTGGGCAGAGTAATTCACCGTTGGCAAGTTAGAAAATAAATTAATTTTTAATTTTTAATATAATTTTAATTTTACTCAAAACTGAATTTATAAGAAGTTTTTTTAAAACAAACAAATTAAAAAAAAACATTGTTACATTTTGAAATTGTCTAATTTATAAGTTTTAAATATTAAAGAGTTGAGCTACCGCTTAGGATTTATAGAATTAAAAAACAGAGATTATCCAATACATTTATTTGTTTAAGAAAAACAAAATGAAAAGTTTTACAAATATAATGAAGAAACAAATGCTTTTTATTTAATAAACATTGTTTTTATTTTCCCACGCTTAAAATTTCCATCACCTTACATCAAAAATATTTGACTAATAATAAATATATGTATTAACAATAATTAAATTTTCAGTAGACATCACTGTTCCTGCGATGGATCGTTTGTTCTTTTATCCCGTGACCATAAGTCATTATTAAAGCTGAAAGATTAAAATTCAATCTTAACAGTTGTTTCAAATTAGATAAAAAATTGATATTTACAAAAATTCTCACTCATCCGTCGTTCTGTACAGAGGATCTCGACTATAACCAGCTAAGGTCCTCCACAATTCTGGTGGTCCTTCAATTGCTAAAGGAAAATGTTGCCACGACCAGGTATCAGTTTCTTTTACAAAGTTTTATGCAATAATTATTATTTGTTGTAATTAATAAAAAGTTAATAACTCTAAAATTTCTATATTTTAAACTTTTAAATAATTCGGATAACATATAAGAATGGTATACCTGTACCTGGCAAAAATCCAACTTTTCTCTTTGAAATTTCAGTCACTTGGTTAACGCGTTTAAACCACGGATTATCTTTTCCACTTGACTTAAATTAAAAAAGCAACGAATTAAAAATTATAAATAAAAATAAGATAATTATTATTATAAATGTATTACATCTCTTATAAGGTAATCTTCCGGTTCACTTCTTCCGATACGAGGTATATTTTTGGCAATTTTAAGGAAAAAGGCAGGAACTTCATCCGCAGCAGAACTTTGTTTCAAAAAAATACTTGAAATTGTTACTACTAACAGCACTGCAAAATAAAATATTTTTTATAAAATGCAAACTTTTAACAATTGCAAATTAATTAAATAATATTATTTACCTGAGAAGATATTTTTACCGATTAGTCGATTATACACTTTCTTCATTTTGCTGATATAAAAGGTACACTGAATTATATCGGGGCAGAAGTTTGCAATATATACTCTATTTCTAATTACTTACGTATTTCAGTCACGTTCGTAATTTAAACCGTACAACTCTGTTGTTTTATGTTTACGGTATTATTGAATTTGAAGAAGGATATTTATTGTCCAAACTTTAATCTGATCGCAATTTGCCTTTCAGATTTTAAAATTACCAAATAGTTTAAATTTTTTACTATTTTTAATTAAACTTTTCAATATTTCTATTCAACATTTAAATTTAATATAAAAAAAATTAATAATTTATATATCTTTTAAGTGTATTAAATTAGATCATCATTTTTGGATAAAGTTTTACTACAGAGAGCGACAAATTTTTAATTAAAAATAAATTAAAATTTTTGAAATAAATAAACTGATGAAGAAAAAAATTATTAACTAGATTTATTAAATTAAAACTATATTGTTATAACTTGGTTTTTCTTCTTAATTCGATTATTTGGACAACAGTTTTTCATTTAAATTTAATTTAATTTTCGTCATGGAATTGCCATTCGAACGTGATGCAGGACATAGCCCTTATCGTTGCAAATTTTACCATCGTGTCATGAATTGAAAATACTTTAATTGTCCACTTTCGCAATGGGCAAAAAAAACTTCCAACAATATATGTATAGTACATAATATATTAGAATATAATATACTATTTTTTAATAAAATTTTTGAAAAATTTTATATTTCTTTTTTACATTTACACAATAAGCTCTTGAATTAAAAATACTTTAAATTAAAATCAGAATCACGAAAATGATTTTTCTAGTAAATTTTTTCCACTTTCAATACTCTGAATTTTTCTAGTGAATAATGTTCAAGTTGTTTGCTATAAGTACGGAATATCAGGAATATTTCACATTTAAAACATTTTTTTTCTTATTATTACGTCTAAAATTGCGGTTAAATATACCTGTCTTTTTTTCATAAAATTTAAATCTATAAAAATTTAGATAATAACTATTGCATTAGTTAAAGAACATTTATTTATCATGAAAATTTACTTTTTTAAAAAATTCCAAGTTCCAATTAAAAATTCAAACTAATCGTGTTTTTTTTAGTAATTTTAGTAATTTGATGGAACATTATATCTGTTAGAAAAGTGTTACAACCATAACTTCCATTCAGTACTAGTCTTTTTCGTAACTAATTTAATTCATTTAATTTATTTATTTATTTATTTTCAAAATAATATTCTTTTCAAGAGTTGACATTTTTATAGAGAGTAAATTTACTATCATAAGAGGATTTTGTGAAAGTATAACAAAAGCTTAAAATAACTGTTAAATATATTTTATTAAATAAACAGTAAAAGATACAGTTTTTAAAATAATACAAGCAGTATAAATATATTCATACATCATAAAATCTACATCAGCGCTAAATATATTGAAATGATTGTCATGTGTAACAAAACCTTTATTATTCATTTTCGAGAAAGCTTAAAATTGCACATTTTTATGTTTACTACTAAATAGAGAGCTTGAGATGATTGCAAATCAGACTATTCTTCAGTTCCGGATTAAATAAACGTTCAGTTAGAATCCTGATGGGAGTACCAGGCGTTGCAGTTGTCCCTCGCCATTTCGCAAATGGAATCCATTGCACGGGTGGCGAGATCGTAATCTGTGAAACAATAATCACGGTGAAGATACAAGAGCCACCTTTAGCGGTGCCAAAAATAAAATTTATTTAAATACAAAGTTTTCATTTTTGTAGAAATAAAAAAGTTGCTTAAAAAACGTTATATTCTTTGATACATCGATTGACCAGAAAGAAAGAGATTATTTACCAGAGAAAGAATTAGCTCGCTTGCCAAAGATACTGCCATTGAAGGGTGGCTTCCGGGCAGCATCGACGTTGAAAATTGCGACGATCACAACGACGAGGAGGACGAGGGCGAAACGAGCAGCCGACATTGTCGCTTGGTTTTTGGAGAGTCTAAAAAAAGGTTTTTTTAATTCAATTCAGTACCTGCTGTACGCAGTTATATATAAGCTTCAATATCCGATAAATGTATAAAACTAATTTTGAGCGGAAGTATTACTTTGAAGTTTAGTTTTTCAATAAAATACAAAAACTTTTCAACAAACTATCATCCTAAAAATAAGCAGTAAAAATAAAAAAAGATAGTTACTTACTTTGAAATAGAAAGAAGAGCTTGCGAGTTCTCGGCGACTAGGCGGCCGGTGAAATGCTGGTCTGCAGACTGACGCTGAGCTTTTATAGTCGAGAAATGACCAGCGACAAATGGCCCTGCCAAACACACAACATGCGGTTTACTTTGAATATTGACTACCGTTAGTACGATGGTTTATACAGGAGTAATGTTTTCTACGAATAACTAGCGGACATGCAATAAGTACAAATGAATATGAAACCTACGCGAATCTATATACAAAAAAAAAAAGATTTTGCATCTTGCATTTTTGTTTTTACAATGTATATTGATTAAATAAATTTACAAAGGTACACTTCAAGGTATAAACGCGATTGCAAAGAAAATGTGAAAGAATTTAATTTTATAAAAATGCACAAACATATATATACTTTTGAAAACTTTCTAAAGAAATGTATATTATATTAAATTAGCAAAAATGTAAAACAAAAAAAACTCGAAATAACAAACTCTTTAAAGCAAGACCGTCTTTAACTCGAAAAAAGCAAAGTCGAAAGCTCGCAGAGAGAAAAGCGCTCACCGGTGGAAGAAGCTGCGATAGTCGACTGTTCCTGGACGGTGGACACTCGGAAACTGACAAACCGTCAAGGATGCGCCGGCTTTATATCCTGTCCGAGAGACTGAGCGTTGCACGGCTCGGATCTAACTCAATCAGGGCTCATGAGACGAGGCTATCAGGTCCCGCTAATACAATTTTCGCCCGTCTTGATAGGAAAGAAAATCTCCGGGGAAATTTGCGCGTCATAATTTCGGCCGCGCGGTAACGTTGTTTTGCAGTTGCATTCTCGGGGATTGTTTTTGTATATATAGATGATTGGGCGGGACTTTTAGTTGTAATTAATACATATTGACGGTGGTGGTCTTTTTTTAGAAATGCAAAAGTAATAGCGGAGCTTTTTTGGAGATTATTGATGGGTAAAGGAAATTGAGAAATCAAACGGTGGAAAAATGTTTTTTTCCAGTGAGGAAATAGAAAAGAGTTGTTTGAATATCGAAAAACGGTTCTTTTAGACATATTATTAAATAAGTTATATTTATTAACTTTCTAGTTTGCTGAAGAAAAATTGTATTATTTTAATCTTTTCACTTTATGCATTCTGAACATTACAACCAGAAAAAAGTGACTATTAATTAAATTTTTTCCTTAAAAATTAATGCACATACAGGCTCAGATATAGTAAAATAATCTTTACATTGACTACGAAAAAATGATAGGATGTACATGTGATGTCAGTAATGCTCAGACATCTGTACAAATAAAAATCGTATATCTCATCCAAAAATCAGTTTGTTCGTTAATACATTTAATAGCTTATAAAAACAAATCAATTATACGTTACAGTCACGAAACACTTAAACGCGAAATATTCAATTAATTCTTCCCACGTTCAATTTAGCGTACCTCGCCTATGGATCTACGCGTTGCGCCACATTTCGCATGTTTTCAGTGCAACGCCCGTATGACAATGTTTTCAAAGTTTAATGAACTATTGAAAAATTGGGCTAGTTACTATTTCGCAAACTCAGAATCTTATATTATTATTATATTATCTTTAAATGCGTAAAGTGTACGTTGATAGATCATTATGATTGAATTTGTGTGAAACGAAGAGTTTGAAGTATTTTATTTATTTTTTTTATACAAAAAATTGCTTCTTACATTTTCAAGTAAAAAATCAATAAAAGCGCTTATCGGGTAAAAAAGTACTTGTATTATCGATTGTAGGCACAGACGAGGGGCTTCAAATTAATTTTATTTCACAATTATAACGATTTAAATATGAGTTGCATTTATTATTATAAAATTAATTAACAAAAATAGTAACTTCAACTTTCAGAATTTTTCGCATCAGGTAACATATCGACGAAAAATAACGCCAAAGCTTACCATCAATCGATAATACTGATTCTCATTACTATACTACTAATAATTTATAAATTAATTTATTAACTTAACATAAATTACACTACGATTGTTCACTACATCTTGACGGCGCGTCAATGAGATTTACATAACTTCTACGTCCTACTTAAAAAAAATTAGTAAAGATACACATCGCTTTACTTAATCCTCTATATAAAACATTCGACAAGCAACTCCAGCACTCAGCCCCTTAAAAAAAAAAGTGGCTCTCAACCCCCTGTCGCCGACTTAGGGGATAATGTCGCAGTAGCAGGCGCTACCGCCGAGTCCCTGTGCGCACTGATGCTTGCACCAGTTCTCCCAAGGATTGACGGTGGTGGGTCCGCTGGCCCTCCTGACCCTCGTATTCCCGAGCCTCCTGCACCGGCAGTCGTCGCCGTTCTTGGCGAGGGCGACCCGTCTGAGGGGCTGGCAGAGGTCGTCGCCGAGGAAGTAGTCGCGCAAGCCGTCGCAGCGGCAGGGAGTCAGGCAGGCCTGGAACGGGTCGCTTCTGCCGAGGAGCCTGTGGATGGTCTCGGTGGAGAGCTCGCACTTGCCCTCGCAGACCTCCGCGTTGGCTGTGTTTTGGCACAGGCGGCTGCAATGCGGGCTGTAGGGAGAGAATTTGTTAGATTTGTGATTTGATGGATTGTGTGGAAAAATTTAATGATGGTCCATTGGTGCTTACCTTAATTCTTCAATGGCAGCTGCACTAACGACTAGGCCGAGGAAGAGAATATAAGCTGCGTTTGCCATCTTCTGAAAATTATTCATGAATATTTGTAGACATAATGCAAGTAATTCACTGTTAATACTAAATTCTTTTAATAAATCAAAAGTGTATAGACATTTCTAATATTTGTTAATGAAACAAACTTTATAAATATAGGTATTATCAATGAAGAATTATAATTGTTTCTTATTGTCCTCACATTGGGAAAGAAATATAGTAAAAATTACAAATAATCTTGTAAAAATTACCATACTATCTAGTAAAGTCACCACAGACTGTCAAAACCCAAAAAGTTACTATACTTTGTAAGCAACTTTTCTATACTGTTTGGTAAATTTTCCTTATTATATGTTCAATAAAATTTCCTATATTCGTAAGAAATTTTACTATATTTTTTGGTAAATTTTCCTATAAAATATGGTAAGTTTTTTGGTTTTGACAGTCTGTGCTGGCCATACTAGGCAGTATGGTCAGAAAACAGTTTGTCGTAATAAATTATTCAAAATTATTTAAAACTACATTTTCTATCTTTCAAAAACCTAAGAAGATCAATGATCCAAAATAGATTTACTTAATAAATGTGTCTGGCACTGTAAAAATGATTAGACGAAATGGAACCAACCATTATATGCCTATCCAATTATTATTCACAAGACGGTATCTTTCTGAGAATACACGTGTCGATTAAAAAAAATCCGCGAACACACAATGGAACACTCGCGATCCGCACGTTGCACGTTGAGTCTCGAGACCCAAATGAGATTAGCGCCGTCGATTAGTGCTTTAATAGGTTTCACCGCGAGGGTTTTTAATCAAATGGATTTATTATCTCGACGACAATTGATAATTGCGATTTCGCGGCTTTCGATTCAAATGAAGCTCCGACACTTGGGAAAACAGACTGTACAATTATGTGCAGGGATAATTTATGCTTATAGAAATGGAAGTAGTCGTTATGAAATAGTCAAAAAATTCCTTTTGCTAATCGTATTTGCCTGGTTGGGAAGAGAAGGTTCTACAATACATTTCATTTTAATTGCGACATTGCACAGCAATTTTCACTTACGAGTGAGATATAATTTAACTTCGGAAATAATTGTTACTTTCTTTTGATTAATTAACTTCTGGTTGATTATTATCTTAATATTATAAGCTCTGATATGCATTATTGGGTATTAATTGTTTTAATTTATTACAAAGGTTGTTGAAAAATAAATTTGAAAACTAATTCTAACATTATAAAAATGAATATTAATAATTTATCAGTATTTTGGTATGTATAAATTATGCAAAGATTATAATATATGTGCAGGAAAGCATTGCACCACTAGGAAATTCCCATCAATATTAAGGACATCATTCAAGTTATTACAATGATTTACTGAAACTTAATTGGTGTATAAGCTTCCCTCATTTCATTTGAATTATAAATAAATTTCACAGAAGGGGAATTCCGATTCATAATTTAAATAAAAGTAAATGAAAAATTTGATATTCTTGTGCTTCTACTTTATGCAGTATATAGAATCTGAAAATCGAGAAAAAGTGAAATATTGGACTTTCATTAAATATTTACTAAAGCTAAATATTTTTATAAATTTTCAACAGAAATTATAAATAGAATAATATAATGCATTTCAAAAACTTGATTCTCTTTTGATAAATTTACAATATCCTAGAATTTTGAAACAAAAAGCTTAAAAAAAATTTCTACATAAATTAATATTGAAACTTACCTCTTGTATCAAAGGAAACTTGGTGTGTCTATTACTTCTGAATACGAATTGGTTAATGAATTAAAGACTACAACTGACACGAATGAGTAATCGTCGCTAATATATGACATTAACCTGTTATCAAAAGGCTTGACTCGTGATAATTCATACTAAATCGCCGATCTTGATAATGTCAAGAAGGTTAGTTGAGAAAATCATTTTGTAGATAAACTAATCGTTAGTAATCACCATCCGCGAAAGTTATACTTTTCGAAGATCAATTTACTTCGTTTTGAGTAATGTATTCTTATCTAAATGGACCAACGATCTCATTTTTTGTTATTGCAATAAATTTCGGCTTTTTAAATCTCAAATCTGCGAATTGGTACCAACTTTGTAGGGATATTTATTAAATGCAAGAGACAAATTATCAAATATTTTATTGTTTAGAAAGTTATTTTATATATTTAATATCGTTATGCGGAAATGATCAATGAAATGCTTATTAGAAATTTATGAAATCGTAGAAAGTGTTATAGACTTGTGTAATAAATAGAAATATTGAGGCTTTGAACGTTTTATTTGTAGATGCAGTGTTTGTACATATACTGATTATAGCCACACATAAATGTAAATTTAGATGAGGAATACAAAAATTCCGATTATAATTTTTACAAATTACAATTACTTAATGCACATTAAATTACCTACAGAACATCTTTCATTTTGCTTGATCTTTTCTTAATTTTAAACTTATATATATTATAATACAAATTGCAAATTTTATAACTCTTAATTGTAGCTTATACACTATTTCTTCTTTTGTAATTTTCTTATATCTAATTATTGTCTGCAACAGCGATATTTAAAATTTGACATTTTTACAACGATTTGGATCTTAATATAACATTATCCTAAATTATGATTATCCTTAGAATAAATACTAGACTTCCCGGAGTCAAAAGGTGAATAACACTTTTGCAGAACCTTAGACTTAAAAATCGCATAAGCGCCGTCCTAAAAGCTACGTTTTATTGTCGCGTCACAACTTCTTAGATGGCATAATATAAATCACGTGCTCTTTTTTTAAGCCAATTCACGCATAAAAAGTTTGCTTAGCAAATCTTCGTTCAATAATCCAACAATATTACAAAGAACGAGAAATTGAAGAGTCTCTCTCGTAAATCATTTGGCATACAGTGAAGAATAATACCCTTAAATTTATTCTTAATCAAATAGTTACTTATTCTATTCAGTACATTAAAGCGGAGACTGCGTAGATTTTTGCATTACATGTAATGGTACTTAATATTATCACATTGAAATAAATAGCAGTAGTTTTGAGTTCGAATTCATTTTTATTGCAAATTATATCTTATATCTGATAAATACTTATAATCTCTATTAATACATCCGCTCTCGAACGGTTGATTTCATTAATTTTAAAAAACATGAGTCATATGTGATACTGAAGTATACGTTCGTTTCAAAATTTCAAAAATGGTCGCAATCTCCTTAAAATGTATCAGGTTTATCGCACGCTTATAATTAAATTGGAAGACGTTGATTTTGTTGATTTTTCAAGGTTTTGAAAAATTCACAATAATAAAACTCTTTTCTTTCATAAGTTTAAAGAAAATTGCATTTATCGATACACTATGTTGCGAATGCACGACAAATTATATTAATTAATCGTCGATTTTGCACATCGCGCCCGGTTTCAAAGTCGTTTATTGCATAATACACACATAGTTCACCTTTGCAAGGTTCACACATCGTAAAATTTTGAATTTTGATTCTAAAAGGTGTTAACAGGATTTGTTTTTAAATCAATTTGTCTCAATTTAGTATAATTAATAATTTATAGAACCATTATTGATAAAATGAATAAATTGACATTTAAAAATTTGTATAAAATAAAACATTTTAATTTATGAATATCCTAAATATTTACAATTGTGCATAAATAAAATAATTTAAATTGTGCCTAAACTTAAAAAAATTAAAATTGTGCATAAAATAAAATATTTTGAATTGTGCATAAAAAAAAAACATTTAAAATTATGCATAAACTAAAATATTTTGAACTGTGCATAAAATAAAACATTTGACATTGTACATGAACTAAATAATTATGTTAAATTGTGCTTCAAATAAGAAGTTTTAAATTGTGCATTGAAATAAAACATTTGAAATTATGATTAAACCAAATAAATATTTTAAATTGTGCTTCAAATAAAAAGTTTTAAATTGTGAATGAAATAAAACATTTAGGTGCACGAATTAAATAAATCTGTTAAATTGTGCTTCAAATAAAAGTTTTAAATTGTGCATGAAATAAAACATTTAAAATTGTGCATGAACTAAATAAATATGTTAAATTGTGCTTCAAATAAAAGTTTTAAATTGTGCATAAAATAAAATATTTAAAATTGTGCATGAACTAAATAAATATGTTAAATTGTGCTTCAAAAAAAAGTTTTAAATTGTGCACAAAATAAAACATTTGAAATTATGATTAAACCAAACATACAATTTAAATTGTAAAT